>PVJD01007535.1:0-83140 GCA_004026545.1 Mormoops blainvillei
TCTGGTTGCATTTTACTTGCTGTTTGTTCTGTTGATTAGTCTCCACTTAATAGGTGAAATTATGTGGTATTTGTCTTTCACTGCCTGGCTTATTTCACTTAGCATAATGCTCTCCAGTTCCATCCATTGTCGGGAAGGGTAGGAGCTCCTTCCTTTCTGCTGCATAGCATTCCATTGTGTAAACGTACCATAGTTTTTTATATAGATTCTTACACAAAAGAAATGAAACTAGAGCCCACACAAAGATCTATACACAAATATTTTAACAACTTTATTCATAATAGCCAAAAGCTAGAGAAATTTCTTTTTCTCTTTAAGTAAAAAGCATATACTTCATAATGGTTATTCTTTTCAGAAGCCACTTGTCACACTAAGTAATGTGGTTCACAAAAATAGTGTTTAATCCTTGGTTTTCTTTCAGGGAAATTGGAAGCATGGTGCAATAGCATTTGTAACAACAACAGTGTGAAAGTTAGAAATAATCACTGCAAAAGATGCTAATGAAAGTTTTAAAAGAAATTAACATAAAAAATTCAAAATTCAAAACATAGTATGATGTCTTATTGAAAACATTTAATGTAGTTAAAGCTTTTTAATGATTGCATATTCTATTTTAATGATTTTTTAATGGCATTACAGTTGAAAATACATTTAAACCCAATTTAAAAATTTAAAATCATAATATCTTCTGGATAATTTCTATCCATTTCCCTTTGGAGTAGAAAGCTGGTGGGAGGAGTAAAGCAAATTGTATGCCCAGGTGCTCCAACTTGAAGGGTTTATGAACTTCTTTGAGTTGCATCCCCACACACACCAAATAGGACATGCTCATCCTGGTGTATAATAGCTTTTCATTTGTAACTTTCTGATCATCCAGATAAAATGAGGTAAGTCTAGGTCATGTTGCTTGTTTCATATTTTTGGAAAAGCAATAATTATATTCTTATTGCTCATTTTGTATATGTTCATTCTTTAAAACAATCACTAACACCTTTCCACTAAACTTAGACAGCTGCAGGCATTTGATATATCTGCACTGTCTGTCCTACATCCACTATAATTTGTCTTGTTTTTCCCAGATGCAACAAACAGTTGCTCTTTAAATTGAATGTTTACCGAGAGAGAGAGAGAGAATGTTTTTTACAAATGCATCTCTCACATGGCCGTGTAAGATTTATTCTGAAGTCCACTGGGAAAGAAGAAATAAGTTCAATTAATTGCCTTGACATTGCCTCAACGCCTTGAGTCCCTGAGGTCCGCACACATTTCTATTGGTTGGGTGCTGACACCATATGGGACTGGAGCAACTTACATCTCTTGATGGTAGGTTAAATAGGATTCACTATGAATAGTGAAGGTTGATTAGAAACTCACTCCATTTCATATTACCTCAAGGAAACAATTTTTACGTAGCCATGAATGAGCACATTTCATTTCTATCCCCGACTCCCCTGCGCAATCATGGCAGGTAATAAATGTCTCCCTATGGTGAATTCAATGTGGAGTCCACGATTTTGTTTCTACGGAGGAAGTTAAGTGCTAACAACAACAGCATGAAAACATTTGCACCTATGGCAAAATTCTGATTTGTTTCAGAAAAACTATTAATTTACTTGTTACAAAGCCAAGCAAGAACAACCCTTTAAAACTATTGAACCATGAGAGCCATTTTCCTTAAGGGTTTTAAATTTGGGCACAGACTCATGAAATTTATAGCTTTAATGAGATATCCTTTGCCTGCAGTCAAGATGAGGGCTAGATCATTGGTTTCCCAGCATGACATCTATGTGTTCTTGTGTGCACTTGATATCATCAGGCTTATAATAACACAGACAACATCACATTAACGTTTGAAAGGTTCGCTTTTGTCTCAGGTTATGTCTTTCATTTCCACCTACAGCATACTAAATATCTCACTCTAGAAATTAAGATATACTCTACCTTTATTGATGCTGTCGGTGAGTAAAAAAAGTCACAGTTGTCATATGCACGTTTTAAGCCACAAACAATCAATAGATATGGTTTCTATAAAACAATAGATAATTGAGTCCGATGTACGTGTAAGTCTGAACACGATAATACTCCTTATTGATACATAAGGAGCAGAAGCCGTGGCTCTCTATGGTTCATGTCAGTATCAGAAAGAGGTAATAACCACTGCAGAATCTGTCATTCTGTGTTCGACAATGAAAAAAAATGTGTGCAGGAAGCCTGAACATGGACTCAACCTATTATTTACAAAATATCATTATTTTTTAGATAACGATATTCTGTGATTAAGGAACCTCATACTAATACAACAAGCTGTGTCCTTAGATTTATGCAAATATTTGAAGCTATTTATCTGTAAGTGGATGATCCTTCCACTATTGATCATCATCAGCAATATCAGAGACATAACAGCAGGGAGAATGCCCATGTACTCATGACTGAGATTCAAGAGGACTATCAAGATTTTTGCCATGCTTGCTTTATCTCTATATTTGTCCCTTAGATTCCCAGACAGCAGTGATTTTTTTAACATCTGTTTTTCTTATTTCAACAATTTGTTTCTGATTGGCTATGTTGAATGTTTTTCTATGACAGATGCACATTTTGTTTTGTTTTTCAATAATGTGAGGCAATCAATGGGTTAATATGGTAATGGAAGACTGGACTATAGTATATTCTGTCTTGTGCATCTCAGGACACATTTTCAGTAAGAGTCAAAGAAGATATTTTCTTTGAATTTTTTTAATGGTCATATAAGAAGCAGAAATGACACAGAACCTCCATTTGTGTTTGCATTATTGCATCTTAGGCAGGAAAACAGAACTAATCAGAGGGCAGACCACAAAGGAGAACACATTCCAACCTCCAGAGCACTGTCGAACCAAGACGTCTAATATCAACCAGAGACAGAAGTGGTGCATTTAGCAGTGCCTTTGAAAATGTATCTTGTTAGTAAAAATCAAATTACAAATGGAACATCTGTTCAGGATTATGATTCTTTCTGATTACTTTTTAGACTGCATCTTTTTGGCAAGTATTGATTTGGGGTTTGGAATTTTACATTTGATTATTTCAAATTTTGGAAGTCAAGAACCATTTTTTGCAAAAGGTTTTAGTAGGCTGTTTGTCATCAGTGCTCAGTTTGTGAGCTCCTTCTTCCCTCACCCCAGCCCAGGTTTATTTTCCCAGAGGGAAGACTTTTGCTCGAGACCTCTTCTTCACACCTTCATTTTTCCCAGAGTCCTCTAAATTCTAGCTCTCCTTCTGCTTTCTCCTAAGCCCGGAATCTCTTTGCCATGGAGTCTCACATTTTCCTTTTAATTATATTGCAAGAGAGCACCTGATAAATATGGTGAATGGCCCTGGTCAGTGTGGCTTGGTTGGTTAGAGCATTATCCTGCACAATGAAAGGCTGTGGGTTCAGTTCCCAGTCAGGGCACATACCAGGTTGCGGGTTCAATTCCTGGTTGGGGCATGTATAGGAGGCAGCCAATAAATGTTTCTCTCTTTTATAGATGTTTCTCTCTTTCTCTCCCCCCATCTCCCACCCTCTTTAAAAGCAATGAAATAATGTCCTGGGGTGAGGATAAAAAAATATAAATGGTAAGTAAATCTTCATGAGTATATTAGGCTAGGCTAGGCTATGTTGTGGAAACAAACATCCCTGAAATCTCAGCATCTTAAAAGCTTACTTTTCACATCACTCTCTCAGGGGGCTTTCTTGGCAGTTCTTGGAGAAAACTGGCTCATGAATTTATATATTCGTATTGCAACTTCACCATTTGAGTTTCACTGAGAGAGCGAGAGGGAGAGAGAGAGATATAGAAAATAGTCATGATAAAGTGCTTGAAGTTGATAAAGGTGCTATGGATCACAGAGGGGAGCAGCTAAATAAGCCCAGAGGTGGAAAAAACACTCCATAAAGATCATATTGAATCTGTCGTTGAAGACCTGGGGCTTTACTAGAAGTAGGGGCAATACAGTCTCAGAGAGATGAACTAGGAAAGTGCACAGGTGAAGAGTTTTCAAAAGTGATTCAGCATGTCTGGATCCAAGAGAACACAGGGCAGGAAGTGACAGGAGCTGCATCTGGGAGGGTGGAAAGGCTTTGGGGTTGGCGAAGGCACTTCGATTGAGTTTACAGAATTGGATATTTATTAAAGTCACCTAAGAAGAGGAAACAGTAGTGACGGCTATACAATATTGCAAATGTAATTAATGCCATTGAATTATACTATTTAAAATGGCAAATTTCATGCTATATACATTTTTACCAAAATTTTAAAAATTAATAATGTAACAGATACCATTGAATTGTACACTCTAAATGGATAAATTATATAGTATGTGCATTATATTTCAACATTTTTTTAAAAAATTTAAGTCTAAAAAATACTAAAATCACATGAGGAGATTTTTTAAAAACTGACACTCAAACCCTATCCAACAATCACTTAAATCAGAATCTCTGGGGGTGGGCCAAGCATCTGGTAGCCTGAAAAGTGCTCCAGGTAATTCCCATGTGCTGTCACAGTGCAGAAGCCCTGCTGTAGACAATAAGGAAATGGTGATGAATTTTAATCAGGGGACTAACAGGATCAGATTTGCATTTTAGAAACCTACAGCCCTGGCTTATCTGCTAGGGTTTTTCAGTAGCCATACAAATGTATATACGGTAGCCCTCTCTTAGCCCTGGCAGATACATTCCAAGCCCCCAGGTGGATGCCTGATACCATGGACAGTACTGAAATAAATAAACATATATTTATATATATATATATATATGTATATATATAAATAATTTTATAGGCATACATACCTATAATAAAGTTTAGTTTATAAGTTAGGCATAGTAAGAGATTTACAACAATAATAACATAATGGAACAATTATAACAATATACTGTAATAAAAGGTATGAGAGTGTGATCTCTGCCTCTCAAAATATCTTCTTGTACTATACTCATCCTTCTTTGATGAAGTGAGAGGATAAAATGCCTTATTAGTCAAGAACTTCAACCCTTTCACTTAAGGAAAGCACTTTAAGGCTTCTCTTTGGCATATCTGGATTGCTGGCATCACGACTCTCACTTTGGGGTCATTATTCAGTAAAATAAGGGCTTCTTGAACATGAGCACTGTGATGCTTAGGCAGTCAATCTGATGACCAAGACAGTTGTTAAGTGACAAATGGCAGGGAGACACTGGACGGGGGGTTGATCTCCGTCCCAGGTGGGAAGGAATAGAGCCATGTGAGATCTCATCACGCTACTCAGAACAGCGCACAATTTAAAACTTAGGTTTATTTCTGACGTTTTCCATTTAATATTTTTGAACCATGGTTGACTGCAGTGATCGAAACGGTGAAAAGTGCGATTGCATATGAGAGGGACTATATAAAGAATTTATTCGTAATCGCCCAAACCTGGAAACAACTCAAATGTCCCTCAACTGGCAAACTGATAAATTCTGGTATAGTCACACAACAGAATACCAGTGAGCATAAAAAGCCCCGCAACCGTGACCCATATTAATTCTCTGTATTTCTGCTATCTCGGGCTCCATTTGCCAAAACAGAATATATCGTTTCCATTTGGGCTTGTCTGCTGTTCAGCTCAACTTCCCTATGCACCTTAGTGACGTCATTCTCCAACTGTCGCTCAAGCCAGAAACCTCGCTGATTTTTCCTGCGTTTTTAAAAGTTATGATTTACACACAGTAAAATTCGCGTTTAATGTGCAGTTCTGTGTGTTTTGACAAACCACACAATCATGTAGCCACTACCACAATTAGTTCAACAGTTAGCCAACAGTTCCATCACACTTCCACATTCCCTTGGGCCCATTTCAGCTGACTGGAAATGTCTCTTCCCACCCCCAACCTCGGGTAACCACTAATCTATTTTCTGTCCCTAGAGTTTTGCCTTTTTTCTAGAATACCATATAAGTGGAATAGTACAGTATGTAGCTTTTTGAGGGGGGTCTTCTTTCTATGCTATTTCATATACCAGGACTTGATTCATTTTCATTGCCTAGTAGTGTTTATTGTATGGATATACCAGTGTGTTTACCCATTCACCAGTTGAGAGACATTTGAGTGGCTTCTAGGTTTAGGTGACTGTGGATAAAGCTGTTAGGTTCAGGTCTTTGTAAGAACATATGTTTCTTCTCTCTTGGGTAAATGATGTGGAATGGGATTGCTGGGTCAAATGGTAACTGTATATTTAACTTTGTAAGATGCTACTAAAATGTTTGCCAAAATGACTCTAACATTTCACATTCCCACCAGCAACGATGGCTACAGTTGCTTCGCATCTTCACATTCTCACTAGCATTTAGTATTTTTTGTTTTCTTTTGCATTGTTTTGATTTGTCTTTAGCCAGTCAAATGGGCATCTCATCGTGGTTTTAATTTGCAAGTCCCTAATGACTAATGATGTTGAATGGTTTTTAATGTGCCTATTTGCCATCTGTATATAATCTTTGCTAAAGTACATATTCAAATTTTGTGCCCATTTTTCCTATGAGGTTGTTTGCAAAGTCGTTTTTTTAATGTCCTGGCTGCCTTTCTCTATGACCAAGGCAGTCAGTTGTTACTGCATTTTTTTTTTTCTATCAGGAAATATCTTTCTAAGTCCCACTTTCTGGAACTAGTAGCGCCCCATTGTTAGAGTTCTATTCCAGCCACCCATCTTTATCCATTTGAGGCCATTCTCTCTCACAAAGCTGATGTTCCAAACTCTTCTCTTCATCTAAATGAAGCTTTAGGCTATTTTGCATTGTCGCTTTCCACCCCTCTGTTCCCCTAATTATCCTGACCCCTCATTCTCCCCTCTCATGGTGAACATTTTCCTCATATGTCTGGAAATCTTGGACTCACTCATACTTACAGAGTGGGTGCTATGGACCTGGGGCTGCTTGTAGGCCAGTGAGCCTCACCCCAGGAGGCTTCAACAGGAGACTTCTCTAAGTGCCAGCGCCTCTGTTTCTTTTTTGTGAGGCTCTTCATTTCCTACAGGAAGAATGCTACCCTCCATCCTGGACCTGTGTCTCAGGACAGACAGTGTGTGTGGGAGCCAGGGCTCTCGTGAGGCTAGAGAGTCTCATGGGCCCACATAGAAACTCACTCAGCCTCACGGTCTGTAAGGAGCCTCCCCTCTGTCCCTCCATCTGGAGATTCTGGTTCACTTTGGGCAGGGAACGAACTCCCTTCCTTTAGCCAGAGAGACACTCGTCCGACTGGGCAGGCTGGGGAAATGCCCCAGCTGTCTGTCCCTTACACGTGTTCTTTTCCAGCTTCGCTCTGCACCCCAGCTCCCCACCGCGCCCGATGCTCCCGTTGCTTGAGGTTTTTACGGGGTTTGAGACGTGCACTAGTCTGATTCTCATCCGCCTTTCCAAGCACCTGGGCCTCGTCTTCCCTGCTGAGCTAAGACACTTATCGCCCCTCCTGCTCTCTTCCTATTGGCCCAAAATTGGACTTCATTTTTTTACTTGTCCCCGTGATTACAAATCTTTTTATTTCTTCACTCCAATTTTACTGGTTCTTAGAGAAGCAGCAGAGAGAAACACGGGTTCTGTCTACTATTTTAAAAAGAAAAGTCAGCCCTAGTTTTTAAATATGATTTTTCACAGGAATGTTGTAAAATCTCTTAGTCACATACAGTTAATTTGTAAAGAATAAAAATCCACTCAAGCCTATTCTTATAAAAGACAATTTTATGTGTGGGTGCAGGGATTTCTAACAGAATCAAGTGCCAGAAAGCTTCAGACAGGCTGGAATGAAGGTAGCTAATTATCAGCATTCTTTTCTGTAGTCTTCCACCTATTTTTCTTAGCTAGTCTCAGTTCCTTTCTCTCTCTCTCTTTCTCTCTCTCTCTCTCTCTCTCTCTCTCTTTCTCTGTGTGTGTGTGTGTGTGTGTGTTTGAAAATCCTCCTTCTGAGTATTCATCATTACAGGTTTTAAATTAACTGTAACAAGCCCCCAATCTAGGAACTTCTAATGAATTCTATAGTCACAGGAGGTAACCCGACACAGTTCTTGTGTCACATGTTTCCCCACATCCAGTCAGCTGTGGGTGGAGAGTGGCAGGCTACAAATGGCAGTGACAGTTAGGACCATTGGAAGGAGGCATTTCTCCCAGACCAGGGTCACTAAGACTTATCTGCTACATGAAGATTAAATAAGTAGTGAACATGATAGATATTAAATAACTTCTTTTTCTCAAATAGTTTCAAATTTATGGAATATCTTCTCTATCATATCCTTTATAATTTCATTAAAACCTTTTATTCCCAAATAAGCTCAAAACCATTATAATCTAGCAAGAATAGAAAAATGAAAGCTAGTAATATTAGCCAAGTAGCTCAGGGACGCTACACACAGGGATGGAAACTCAAAGCATGAAGAATATGACTTGTCTAAATAGGCCCTGAATGAGAAAATCAATTGGTACTCAAGGTCCTAGGCCAGAATCTACAACCTGATGACCAACACTCAGCACAAGACCTGAAGCGTCTTAACGTGGCCAGGACGATGTTAAACAGAAGAATCTACAACCAAACCACTAACGAAAGAAAAATATAAATGAAGCTTTCTATATGAAAATATTAATAAATAGTTTTCTTGAAAAGTGGGTCTAAATGTTGGGAAGGAAAATAAAATATAAAAGAAGAAGCAAAAATCTATATAGAATTTAATTTAATTTCAGAGCTACTATGGCTTTGGATCCAATCAGCTGAGGGCAGGGAGTGAATACTATTCCTAAGAATATTTTCAAGGATACTATATAATGATATTGCAATGACAAAAATGACATAGTTTGCAATACTAAAGGTGATACAAAACTAGGGAAATAATGGTTGATTCAAAACACTCTTGCAAAATTGGAACCAATTAATTTTTTTAAAGATACAATCTAGTGGAATGTAATTTCCAAAATATTGAGAACAAAAAAGTTAGATACAGGTTGGTCTCTAAATATTCTAAGCACACACAGGGAAGATAACATTTTTCTGGCTTATAAGGGTTTGCATTTTCTGCAGTTCACTGAACAGACAAAATGTCTCAGCTCTTGGTATCCATAGTTTATATTATAAAACAGAAAAGAAGCTTTGCGCTTCTCTTGAAAAACAAAACAAAAAAATACCACCACCTATGATAGCCTCTTTCTCTGTACTCATTCAACACCTGGTTAATGTCATCTCCTCCTGGTCTGATGGATCATGATTCACAAATCACTTATACCCTTTGAGGAACTCGGATGGAGGTACAGGCTAGAGGGACACAGAAGAACTGGCCCTCCAGGGTCAAAGGAGAGATGTCTGGTAGACAGTGAAATGCTTCTCACGGGAAACCAGAGGAGGCAGGACCCTGCACTTTGGTCAACCTTGGTCCTGTGTGGGGGAGGCCAGAGGGAACACACGCAGCCACCCCTTCTAGATCCAACGCAGCCCCAGAAAGATTCTTTAACAGAAGGGCTCAAATAAATACCCCAGAACCATGTGGGCCTTTGCTTCACAAACATACTTCCTAGAAAGCCCCAGTTCTTTATATTTTGTCAGTTCCTCGAACTCGGGCTTGAGCTGTATAAACGGAATATTTTCCTGTTGAGATTATCCTTACTCTGCAGGAGAAAAGAGTGAATTCCCATTGCGTGGGACTTAGGTAACACGTCACTACTGCCCACTCCTGCTTGGTATCTCTGTTCCAGCAAGGTTGAGACTTTTTTCCCCGCTTCTAAAATGCATAAAGGTAACCATGCATTACCACCAAGAGAATTCATTTCCACCTACTAACCATCCAGACTGGTCTATGTTAGAGTAAGACCTACAACCCAGGCCGTACTTCTCTGCCGGTGGCTCTTATCAATATCAAAATCTCCACATGCTTTAATTTTTATTAATTTGTTTTAAAACAGTCACCACCACCCATTGGGATCATGTCTATTATATATGAGGAGAAATACTGAAGTTATTCTACAAACACAGAATCCACAAATGCTTACTGAAGCTCAGCTTTGTTAAAGTAGATGTGTTAGAATGGAAAGCAAAATGATACCAAAACCTCTAGGTAATTGTGGGAGATCAACTCTTAAGGTTGCTTCTGTCAGAGAAAACAGAGTTGGACATTTGTCAAAGGTGTGGCAAAACAGATCTTATTTGGGTACTGCAGTAGGAGAAAGACACTCCCATACACACTGAGCTTAACTCCCCGAAGCGAAAACAGGATGCCTTTTAAATGCTGAGTGTGCTAACAGAAAAGTACCACAGGGTGTTGTGAGGGGAATTTGGTCAGTGTAACTAGGCCATCTGTGTCTGCTAACTGGTGCTTATTGAAGTTAGGTTCCTACCCTCCCACACAGAATCAGAGGCGGGAGGTCGGGGACAAGGACCCTATCTTTCATGATGATCACATTTAAAGGAATGGTTGCCAAGTCCTTGACAAAGACATTCCTGGGTTGTAGAAGATACATCTCAAAGGGGCAGAGAAAAGATTTACAATTGCAAGTTTTCTAAAGTAAGTGCCCTATGGAAAGGGAGTTGGATTTTAGCTTAGAAGAAACAATGAATTTTTCTGAGCCTTCTCAGGCAGCCATTTGAAGGCACGGGGATTATCTTTCTCGGAATGAAGCCCTGAGTTGAAAGAATTTGCTCAGGTCTCTTAGAGTTGGGGGTGGTGGGCAAAATAATTTGCACAAAGAGTTTTGCAGTTTTTACCACTATGATTCCTAACTCTTGATATCCATGCCTTTCTGTAATTCCCTCCCTTTGAGTGCAGGTGAGACCTATGACTTGCTTCTAATCAGCTGATTTCGACAAAGATGATGGAGTGAACATGAAGACAGTTGTGTAATGACCTTATATGAGACAGTAGCATACATCTCGTGAAGAGACTTTCTGCTCACTTGTTGGTTTTGATGAAAGGACACCTAAGTGGCAAGGAAGAGCCAGCAAGAAGATGGGGCTCTGAGTCCTGCAACCACAAGGAAATAAATTCTGCCAACAACCTGATTGGAACAAGCCTCTTCGCAGTCAGTGAGATGAGACACATCCCTGGACAGCACCTTGAATGCAGCCTTGCAGAAAATAAAGCAAAGTATACCCAGACTCCCGGTCCACAGAAACTGTGAGATAATAAATGTGTGTTGTTTGAAGCTAAATCTGTGGTGTTTTGTTACACAACAACAGATAGCTAATATAGTCAGTATTTCCGAAAGTGTGTTTATTTGAATGCTTTACTCATATCATAAAAAAAAAAAGGCTTCACACGCACATCAGTTTGGGGAATGTGGCTTTCTATGTCCTCCGCCACCCTGGAGGGTCACAGTGCATTCTGAGAAATACAAGGAATCTTTGTTAAATCAAAGTTAACTAAAATTTTTTTCATTACTGAACCCAGTCTCACTTTGATTTATTAACTTCTAATAATATCTTATAAAACTAGTTTTCAAATTATCATACCGCAAAAGAGTGGTTGTGAAGAGAAAAAAAAAAAAGCCTTCAAGCTGGAATACATCCCCTAAAGAAATCAATTTTCAGACTCTTACTTCCTTATATTCTTTATCGCAAACTAACACTCTTGGAGAGAAGTCTTCAAGTTTCCATTTTTCATGTTACATTTTTAAAAAAGCACCCATTTCATCCACCCTCACTAAACTTCTAGATGACAAACAAAAGCACAACTTGGAACACTGGTACCCATGTTGAGAAAGTGAATGACCATAGACTGGATATCACATCCCTTCACGGACCAAATTTTCCTTTTTTTACTTTCAAGTTGCAGAAGAGCTTATGGAATGGGGGAAATGGATGTGACGGTCCTTGGAAAACACTGTCTGCCACAAATGGACAAATAAATTCATAAACGAGTTTCCTTGTAGGTAATTAAAATGAAATACGTTCCCGGATAGGGCTAGGACGACCCCTGGGATGAGGGGTTGCTGAGCATGGCAGCTGGTCATGAGGAAAGGAAGAAGCTTAAAAAGCCCTGGATTCACACACACACACAGAATTAATTCCGGCTGCCATGCCAGACATGCTCACGTTGACTCCTCACGACTACTCAAAAGCTAAGGGGAATTATTACACATATTTTATATGTACAGGCAACTATACTTTAGGGAGCTGCAAAACTAGGACTTGAACCCACATTCAGTTCTCCAAGTTCAGTGTGCTTCTAATGCCACACCATCAAGTGGACTTTCCCCGCAACAGTGGGAAGACAGCTGGCCAAGCCTTTTGTGTTCCCTCTTTAGGGCAACACTTTAGTTCCTTCTGTGGTGATTTCACCTCTGAAAAGGGATCTGGGGAGCACTGGGTGACCATGGCATTTAGATGCAACTCAAATCCCATGAACAAGCCTATTCAAGTTGCAGTTTTAACCTCTAAGCATAACGGCAGGGTTTTTTGGTTTTTTTTCTTCCGCATGAGATGCCTAAAGACTGGTGAGATTCTGGTGACCAGAAAGTACTTTTGTAATAAATGATATGGCTGAGAAATTTATAGAAACTGAAAGTTCAATATCATTTCCATGAGGTAAATCATTGCAGGAACTGAGATACACCAATCTGACCTTCCTATGACTTTGTATTCATATAGTTACATAGCATATGAACAAATTAAATAAGATAACTAAGTGCTTCATTGTCTCCGAATGAAGTATACCAGGAAAGAACAATGACAAAGGAAATTGTAATTTTTTCCCAGGAATTTCTTTTATAAGATTAAATGTAGAGGCATGTATAAATTTCTTTCTCTATATCTGCAGTATTCCCTAAAGAATTAGAGATGGCTTATAAAATCTATAAAATAAAACAGAAGAAAATAAGTATAAATAAATCAATAAAATCAGGAACAGATAGAATATAAATTAGGAACCAAGGTCAAAACTGGAGAGAGGCAGAGTGCAGAGAGGCAGGTCCCACCGAGTTATTAAAGCAGGGCCACAGATATGGCTCTGAGCTTCCTGGAGGCTAAGCAGCTAGAAATTAATGAACAGACTAACAGATTTTGATATGTTATCAGTGGGAAAAATGCACTTTCCATTAGCCATCTAATTCTATAATACTTTTCACTCAATACTCTTTGCAGATAAACTTTAAACATGGAAATTTTTTGTGCAAAATAAAGGCTTTGCTAATTAGGAGGAAACGCATAGAGGAGTGTGTTTACTAAAGTGTTTCTCATTGTAAACGCTGATGGTTTCAAAAAATGTATTATGATAAGAATGAGAGTTTCAAAGAGTTCCCTGGTTAATCAGGAGAAGTAACCAAGGGCCTGCCGCTTTGAAGGTTTAATCCAAGATACTTATCCAACCTCTTTGTTGAACAAATCTTGCAAATAAGGTCTTTTCAGAAGATTCACAGCATTTTCTGTGGGAGCTTGAAATGTCAGCAGAACAGGCTTTCTTATGATTTTATGCTGGCATAACGTCCTAACAGTTGGGGTGGGGATGGAAATGGAAGATAGCAGAATTGTTTCATGGCCTGAGTTTTATGCTATACTACCTAACAGCTTTTCTGGCAATGATGATGGGCATAACATAGAGAGAAAAACAAAAGAAGTAAATAAACCAGGGAAAGGAAATGAAGCCTGACATGAGCCAGAAGATCTCTGCCCTATTAACAGACCTTTCAGTGACTGCCTATAACCTAAGACTAGGGCAACTGGCGAGCGGGTGAAATTAGTGAATGTCCAGAACTTGTCAACATCAACAAATCCTCAGCTCTCAATAATTGCTAGTGTTAAAGGATACATTTTAAAAGAGGATAAAATTATGATTCTTTTGCAGATAAAAAAATGATACAGATTTTATATAATGCATTGTTAACAAAGGAACCAGGGAGATGTCACAACCAATTCAAAGAAGAATCCAAAGAACAGATACATTTACAGGTTAGGAATATTGAAATGAATTTTCAAATGAACTCATAAGAGGGCTGGTCCTCCACCAGACAGAATCCATTTGCATGTACGTAGACATGTATGATTTGCTTTGCCATCAACTGTAATACAGCTGAGAAGCAATAAAAGCTATAGTCAGATAACCCTGGAAGGGTATCTCTAAACAATGCATAGTTTTCCATTGAAGACTTCTAGTACCATTATTTGTTTATTCCCAAGTTCTTTACCCTAGTCAATAAATATGTTTTCAATCCTGGACACCCCAGTGGTACCAGTGCCTACCTTCAGGGCATTTTGAAGCATGTGATGCTCTTTATCTTACGTCTTGAGAGTCACCAATGGGAAAACGACCCTCCATCTCACTTGGAGAAAACAAAATAGAGGGTCCTGAACAGAATCCTAATGTTCTGTGGCCCCTCAAGATTTGTCTTCATAATATATCTTTCAATGTCTGCCTTTGAACTAAAAGTAAGGCATTTGATGATTGAACGAAATTAATGAATGTCCACATCTCATCGACATCAACAAATCTATCTTGCAAGAAGAATGACTTAATGCTACAGCTTCAAAGCAATGCTTTAGTGATACATGTGATTTTAAATATTCAACAAATAAATAAAATTCATCATCAGTCTCTTTTGCTAGGTCATTTCACTGGTGGCAGAAACACTACCTGTTCACCAAATGCATTTCCTCCTTCCCTTGGATGCACAGCTAGATCATGTTCTCAGCTCCCTTTGCAGTTGGGGGTAGACACAGGGCCACATTCTGCCCAAAGCAATGTGGGTAGAAGTGATGGCCCCATCTCTGGGCCCATGCCTCCTCCCACCCCAACCCGCCAGCTTGGTGCAGAGGACTCTGAGATACCCAGGAGGAAGGGGGCCTATTCTGAAAGGAGCATAGGTCCCTGAAACGGTGATGTTATTATATATAATATATAACATATGTACTATATAAAAGAAATTTGGGATGTTATGTGAGGGAAAAGTAAATACATATCGTATTAAGTCTTTGAGTTTTGTGATTTATTTGCAATGGAGGCTAGTGTTACCTGAACATATAAACATCCCAAATTTCTTTTGAACTTAAATTTCTCAAAACAGGTAAGGCAGTCACAATGTTTAACGATCAAAATGATATAAAAGGTGCACACTAGCCATCTCATCCCCACCCCACTGCTGTACACGCTGACAAGTTAGGGTTTCAGCCCAGTCCTAGGCGACTGTAGACCACAGGCCCGGCCCCACCTTCTTCAGGAAGGCAGGTACCTGGAAGAATTTTCTTTTATTCGCCAA
This sequence comes from Mormoops blainvillei, assembly GCA_004026545.1. Taxonomy (NCBI): domain Eukaryota; kingdom Metazoa; phylum Chordata; class Mammalia; order Chiroptera; family Mormoopidae; genus Mormoops; species Mormoops blainvillei. The sequence continues at coordinate 15,190 of PVJD01007535.1, forward strand.
AGACAACAATGCAACATACATAGGGAGGGCCAGATAACCAAAAATAACATGAGGACGAGGTTAGTGGAATTGCCCTCATCCCAGCCCACGGCGGGAGGGGGCCTCAGCAGCCTCATTCAGCTGCCTGTCCATCCTATCGTATTATCCGCGTCAACAGAGCACGAGAGCTGGACTTGTGCCCCAAGGGCCTCCCTCTCCTGTACCTTGTGAAGCAGCATTTTTGAGGCCACTGTTAATCTGCATGTCAGAGCCAATCTACCTGTTTTAGCTCCTAGCCCTCATTGCTGAAAGAACAAAAAAGATACCATTTGATTTCCAACTTAAAGTCCTGTAACTCTTGGCTTCTGTTCTCACTGCTCTCCTCCTCCCGCACGTTATCTTGGGATGTGTAAGACTAGGTGCGGCATGCCTACCTTGCTACTTCTCTGAGACTCAAAGTCAAGGAGCCACTGTCGAGTGTCCCACGCCTGAAAGCCGCGAGCCACTACCCAGTGAGTCTCTGTTCACAATGTCCCTCACACTAGGTGGTGTGGGGGAGGTATGATTTCATCATAGATCTGTGGGGCTTCAAACGCCGAGCTCTGAATGCTTCTCTGGGCTGTATAAGTTAATTACTAGGGATGGTTTAATATGAGAGGGGACCGCCCAAAGTGGTATTTATTTACAAAAATTGTGTATTTATTTTTATGTTTAAAATTTAGTCACCTTCAAAATACTCTCCATTTGATGCAATATACCTACTGAGACTTTTTTCCACTGTTCAAAACAGTTTTTGAACTCGTCAATTTTGATGGCTTTTAGCGCCTCTGCCATTTTTTGTTTGTTTGTTTGTTTTCACCTCTTCCACATCAGAAAAATGTTTTCCTTTGAGGAATTTTTTCATCCAGAGAAACAAAGAAAAAAAAAGAAGTCGCTCCAGTGAGATCACATGAATAGGGAGGGTGGGGCACAGGGGTCATGCTGTTTTTGGTCAAAAACTGTTCAATAGTCAGCACTATATGGATAGGTGCACTCATAAACCACCCATCATAAATGGGCAAGCACACAGAAAGAGTCTTCAAAAAAATTCACTGAAGCCAAATGCAGCCTCTCACAATAACACCAATTGGCACACTGATACAGACAGGTTCCTAGAACACTCACCTAGCGGGGGAAGCCTGTACTACAAGGGGCCCACCCTCCAGAGCATCTTTCCATTTTTGCGGAAGGTCCCCCCTCATATACAGACACTGTCTCCACACCAGTGCTCCCATCATCCTCACTAATAGCGACGCCCACTAAGGCATTAATCCTGTGATTGGTTGGGATTCTAGTGAAATTGCAGATCTTTCAGTATAAAAAGATTCCTAGAGATTAACCTGTCCAACAGGCTCTTTTCACAGATGAGGAAACATCGTAGAAGAGGACATGTCTTGTTCAAAACTGCACCCAAATGGGCAACAGGGATTTGGTTTTCTGTTGTCCATCGTTTTTCTCATTACATTTCATGCTCCACTTTTAAAACTCTGGGTTATTGGTCATATTTTTAAATATTCTTAATTTAGCAGGTACTGTTGAATGGGATTTTTTGATCTGCCTAAGTACTTCTTGGTTTTATGGAAGTCTCAAAGAAATCATGAAAAATTGTTGACCTTTGCATTTGTGAGTACTGAAGCTGTGCTGTTTTGAACACAATGCTGCCCTTCCTGGGTGGGGCGGGGTTAGTCGAGAAGAGTTGCCAGTTGCCTGGGCTGAGATCTGGAGGATGGCTGGACATCCTCTGGGCAGGCTAGTCCTCCTTCCACCTTTACCCTCAGTATCTGGAACGTTGCTGGTTCCAACTCTTCTGTGCCAGTGTGGTGGGGCACGCACACACGCCTCCCCCAAGGGAGCGAAGGAGGTAGACACCATTCTCTGTTTGCATTTGGTGCTCAGCCAGATTTTTCCACCTCGGTACAAATTTAATATCCTACCCACAGAGATAACCTTTGCAGAATCAATTTATGCCCTGTCCAAAAGCTTATTCAGTTTGCATCATCTCAAATCATGACTTTAAAAAAGTGCAGTGCCAGGGTAAAACCTGGCTGCTCTGGCTTTGGGGCCTAGTCCTCCACTTTGCAGGTTGAGACTCAGTTTCGTCTGTTAGCCTGGGGACATCAAGCGTAATTGGTTCATGATAAACAAAGGTGGTGACACTGAGCTTATCTGTCCAAGAGAATACGCTGCCCGCCCACCAGGCCCCAAACTTTGGAGCAGTATTCTCACCCGTCTTTGACCACACAATCCTGAACTGGACCCACAGCTGTATTTCGTCCCTTTGGTCCCCCACAAATGAGTGTATACATCAAAATCTGAACAATGGGATGTATTATTTAGGATTTTCTCAACCGGAACCAGCAAAATAACTTCTCTTTCTCCTTGCCGGTGAGCTCTAAACATATGACCTCAGAGCTACCATTGCAGGAAATGCTCCACACAACGATGAGAGTCGAACACAAAGTTCCAGGTTCCACATCCTGCAGGCCCTGCCACAGCTCCGGTGCCCGACGTTCCTTCTTTATAAGCCAAACTGACAATTTTCTGGGAAACTCTTTTTGTTTTACTTATGTTGGGTCTCTGTAAAATAAAGAGTCCTGGCTACACACTAGACTCTCAAGAGTTTGTTTTATAAACTAGGTTGTCAGTCTTAAAACGTATGCTAAGAAATCTAAGTGCCGCGCGGATTGTCTGGTTCGCGCCTTCTCTTCCCAAGAGGATAGCCTACGTGGGAAACCAAATTAAGAAGAAAATGCTGCTCTGCGAATGCAGTGCCAGGATAAAAGGAGTGGGACCATCTCCAGGGGCACTCTCCACAGCCCACGGTGCTCTAGGGACATAGTGTCTGTTAAGTAGGGCAGAACAATTCTGCCAGCCATGCATAATTCTTAGAGGCACCCCGACAAACTCTTCCTTCCAACTTTTCACTTTAGAATTCCTGATCCATCGCCATATCATTCTGATCCCCTCACCGGGCACCATGTAGTGTCACGCCTCTGTGACTGCTCACTGCCCTTGCCACCATTCCCCTCACCAAACCTCTTTCTACCATCCACCTCCTGCCTCCCCTCCGACTGTAGAAATCCCCCTGATCTTCCTGGACTTGATGGCACACACCGATTCCTCTGTGAGGCATTCCCACTTTACCCAAGCCAGAGTTTAACACCACCCTGTCCTGTGTTTTCTTTTAGGTGCCAATGGGACTCATTTTACAGTGTCGCTAGCTGTGCATGTGTTGCTCGTCCTGAGGACAGAGGGTCAACCTTACACATTCTGTTTGATCCCCAGTTTTCAATATAATCCATTGCAAATAGTAGATGCATATGTATGTTGAAGAGATTATGTTAGCGTGAACTACTGCAGTCTGGTTCCTTTTTTGTTGTTTGTTTTGTTCTTTACTTACAGGGTGTTCTATTGCTCGGGACTCTTTGGGTAACATTTGACAGAAAATAATCTTAAATTAAAAGAGTTTAGGGTGAGGCCCTCAGAGGCAGGCTTGAACATCCAGATGACAGAAAAGGTAGGGAGACAGCTGAGGCCTGAGATCAGCCAGTCCTGCCAGAACGGACATCCTGAGACTGTCTGTCTTTTGTCTTCACATCTCTCCCTGTCGCAGACCAGCTTCTTCTTCACACTGGCAAGTATGAGTGCAAACAATCTTACGCTTCACATCTCAGAACAGCAGCTACCAACCACCAACAGAAATTCCCCGGATTGAGGTGGAAGATTCCTGAAGAAGCGTGTGGGTTTCTGTGGTGGATTATGGCACTGGTCCCAATTCTTCACTTCTCCCTGTATCTTTATCTTTTGTTTTTGACTGGAAGTTCTCCTCAAAGAAGACAGACTATGTTTACCACTATTTGACTATGGCTGGGTGAGGTGAAGACAGCAGTGTGCCGATTCAAAGCCCGGGTCTCAGGAGGTCTCTTACTTCCATCTGTGTTCTTGCTCTTTGGCTATTCCATAAAAAGGGCTTGTCCAGGTCAGCCCTCAAATCCCCAGAAGGTATGAGAGACGCACGGAGCACAGCCACCCACCCAGCCTGGCCCAGGCCACATCTCCTGACCCCAGCTGACCCAGCCACATGAGCGAGCTCAGTCAAGGTCATCAGAGCAGACAGCAGAGCCCAGCCTAGGCCAGCCGGATCTGGGATAATACATAACATGTTAAGCCATTGAATTGTTAACCCAGCATTTCTGTGGCAATAGCTGATTGATACAAACCAAGTCTCAGCTCTGCAATTTTCTAGATATGTAACTCTGGACAAGGTGTCTAACCACCTGGATTTAGCTCTCCACCTCTGCAAAATGGAGATAACAACAATATCTAAGCATAGAATTGTTTTGAAAATAAGATGAGTTAAAATCTAAAAGGTTTTACACATAAAAAACACTAATATATTTTTTATTATTGTTACTGTTTCACACGCCCAACCACAAATAACTGTAGCCTGGGAGGTGGGAGGCCCTAGGGATTGGCCTGGCTTGGGCAGGTGGTCCTCTCTGGGCCAATCAGCAGTGGACAGAGGGGTGGACGCCCTATAAGAAGAGAGCAGCTCCCATTTTAAGGAGATGGTTGGATGTGAGGGGAGAGGCATTCCTGAGAGGACGTAGGTGGCGGCTGATTCCACATTAAAATGGGAGATGAGTTGGGCCGACAAAACAAGAAGACTGTACCCAATACATTGCAATTATGTCTCAAATCAGTTTCATTGGTAAACTCTGAATCACAAGCGGCGGTTTCAGATACCCAGCACAGAGCAAACGGCACAATTGTATTTTGTCTCTTCTATTTGCCAGGCATTTAATCTTAAAGATTTACTAACTTAGCTTCACTTAAATTCTTTGAATACTGGAGAATGAAAACAATAACCCCTGCTTCCCAGCATGCTTTTAGGAATTAAATGGGATAAGGGTATGATACATGACGTACAGCAGGTACTCAGTGAGGGTAGCTATTGTCGCTGTTATTCTTGGTTCCCTCCGTGATGTGTTGTTTCTCATTAGCTTCCATTACAGGAGGGGAGTCCTTCTTAAGCCAGTAGCCACCATTTCTGGGGTTCTCTCCACTGACCACAGTATAAAGCACATCCTATTAAGAACACATATATGAAGTCTGAACATGAGCACGGTGCATCCCGTCCAGTGCTAGTTAATGCTGAACATGTCTATGTCGCTAGTTTTTCAAAGGTGACAGACTCGGAGAAACCTTGTGATATCTGATCTGAAAGCCTTTTAAGTGCAGAATCTGAATTGCAAAGCTGTTATTCAAACCTGCAAATGATCATCCATGGTAAATGTGTGACATTAACTGCCTCCAACCCTCTTTGTCTCTCCTTGGCTGACACTGGAAAACTGGTGAGCAGCTCACTGAGCTGGGCTATAATTAGCGTGTGTCTAGAAAAGCAGGTTGTTCCCAGACAGACCTTTGCAGGGAATTGCTCATTATTCCTGTGATTTCAGGAAATAAAGACTCCAATTAATTTCCAAGCTCAAGAAAAAAAGGAGCAACAAGCAGTTTTCCTCTGGCAACAAGAAGGGGAGAAGCTGATCAGACCCCGGTTGTCTAGAAAAGATCACAGTCCAACAAAGTGCGTTTGCCCCCGCTCTTCCCCATGCCCAGCAGCAAAGAGTCTCCAGCCCCATCTTGCCCAGAGGAAGATAAAGGTGTGTCTCAGTGGGCTGCCCTTCCCAGGCACTAAAAGCAATTGCCCTTGGTTGTACCACAAGCCTCCGTCAGGAGATGTGCTGGGAAGAGAAGGGAAATTTGTGGCGCTTGGATGAAAGGGTTTACCCTGAGAAGGAGAGCAACAGAGAAAATGTATTGTGTTTCTATGCAGAGTTCAATAACCGGCCAGTCATAATTGTAGGTATATTCTCTGGATAAACAAGCCATTTTCAGTCTGGTATGTATTTGTTCGAACAAGGGTGCGTTGGCGTGAGGACAGGGAGGAGGGGAGGTTTTGAGTTGAGTGCAGTGAGCGAGAATGTTCTAATATGTTGCTAAATGTCAGAAAGTGGGATCATGTGCACGGTGAGTTGTCCTGGTGCCTGGCTGTTAGCTCATCAGAGGCAATGGGAAGATGTCAGCAAGCTTGGGCATCCCAGCGTGTCCACAGAAATGCCACTGCACCTACAAACTTTAGGGGAAAATGGCGAATTCTCAGACTGGGAAGGGACTACAATGAGCTGCGGGGATGTGGTGATCAGACAGAACCAGTGGTCTTGGAACCTGGAGCACATGCCAGGGACATTGCATGAAATACATGATCAATGGGTGTTTCTGAAAGATCTTGATTTTAGGTAAATTTGCTTTCCCATCATGAGTACCATGCTATCAGAAAGACAAATTAATTTAACCTGAGTGACTTCCTGCTCCCTTATGAATTACTTTCCAATTGTTTTTAATAGCATCTCTTTATCTCTAGCACAAGAAAACACAGTTGACCTTTAACAGCCTCTTTTATAAATGAACCCAACTGCAGTCCAGCTTTTCCACTTTCAGATCTTTATCTCCTGGGCGCCTGGAATCCAAGCTCATCTGAATGCAGGTCTAGCTGCCTAACGTATCTGTCCATTAATTAAACACTCGGTGCTTAACAGCTTGCGTGCCAGCAGCTGTAAAAGATGAGAAGGCAGTTCTCCTTTAATCTACAAATATTTATTTTCTTTTTGGGGGATTGGCTGGGAAAAGATTAAGTGTATGGGGGGATAACCAGCTTAGAGAGAATGTGCGGGTTGCGGTGGGAGTTCCTTGCTGAGTCCCAGCAGGTGCAGTTGGTAAGCAGAAAGGCTGGCTCCCAATCCCCGCAATCACGGATTACAAAGTGTTGGTCAGAACGAGCATCTTCCTCCATCTGGGCTCAGGGATATGTCTGCCTTCTAAGTATCTCCATGTGTGCATGTCAATGAGTTCACAGGGGAGGATGAATGTAACTCACAGTGAATTGGAGTCTGATGTTTATGGGACCCGGTCTACATAGGAGCTGATCCTGGCTTGTAGGTTCTCACCCTGCCACAGTGCATTCTGGGGGCCCTCCCCACTCATTGACATTTTTCCTTGTTCCTCAGACTCATTTATCACTGAACTGTACAGAAATTGTCCAGGAATAACAAAACAACAGGCTGAATGTTGGACACACCATTAGCTTTTTAAAAAACAGAAGCAGTATATATGTGTGGTAAACTATTAGCAAATATAGACAAGCAAAACTAAGAGAACAAAAAGGATTATATTGCAATTACCTAGAGACTGAATAGTCGATGCCTTAGTGTATATCTTTCCAGATCATTTTTAAGCATTTTTTATATTTGTGTATGTGTGGGTATTTATAATTTGTTTTTGTTTTATAATTTGCTTCTTTAGTTAACAATGTCTTTTCCACTTCTCTATATTTTCATCTCAAGTACAAGGCCATATTCACGTTTTTATAATTTTCTCAAAAATGTCCTTTATATCTGGCTTGTCCAAACCAGCATCCAATCTAGAACCATATGTTGTCTTTAACTGCTATGTGTCCTAGGTCTCTCTCAAGCTAGGCTGCTACATCTTTTCATGTGCTCCTGTACTGGAGAGAGTGGGCTGGTTCGCTGTCCAGGAAAAGTTCCCATGGTTTAGTTCAGGTTCTCTGGAAGCAGAGCCTGAGATAAAGACTTTTGTGCCAGTAGTTTTTGGAAGGTGATGTCATGAAGTAGAAGCGAGGGAGCAGGCATACAAAACGGAAGCAGGACATGCTAACTGCGGGAGGCTGTTAATAACATTGCCACTGTAAGGACTGGAGTTCAGTTCCGCCCGAACTGCTGAGAGGCACACAGGATGCCCCTGGAGTTCTCCCCGCAAGAGAAAGGAACCTGAAGCATGTAACCACCCACTCACTGCCCTTGGGAAAGAGGTCATTAACTCTCTCTGCTTCCAGCCTTGCTTACGCAGGCCTAGCGCTGGTGCAGCGTCAGAGAAGGACCTGGGCAAGAATGCAGAGAGGCTCACCCAGCGTCTGGCCAGTCCAGCTGGGGCTGCCATCTGAGGGGTCAAGGACACGTGACGTGGGCACCAGGAGCTATAGCCCATGTTAAGGATTCATCTGTATCCCCATGTAGAATTATTCATTTTGTTATTCTATAGGAGCATTTCCTATAAACAAAAAGTTATCTGGGGCCAGACGTAGTCACATCGGGCATTTTGAGAAAAACAATGGCTTGATTACTATTATTTACATATGGCTGCAAAGATGTGCTAGCACCTTTTCTTCTCAAGAGATTAATTCATCACACAAACTTTTACTGAGTAGCAGGTTTTGATGTAGGTGCTGACAAAATGAACTTGCCCTTGAGTTTAGCAAGTTTTATAAAATAAAATGGAGCCATGGTAGAATTTTACACAGTGCGGTGCTGGGTCAGAGGAGGAAACACTCAATTCTTTCAGGATAGCGGGGGAGGAGGTAGGAGGGGAGAGAAATGTCTTCCCCGTAGCAGTTATGCTTGACCTGGGTTTTGAAAGATGAGCAGATGGGGAGAAATGTGTTCTAGGCTGTGTTACATGGGGAACAAGGGTTACAGGCATAAAAGCAGAAAACGTGTTTGGGAAATTGAAAGTCATTCAGTATGACTGATGAGTGAGTGTGAAGAGGTGAGGCCAGAGTAGGGGGTTAAAAAAAAAAAAAGGACGAGACAGATCATGGAGACCTTGTACATCAGACTAGACATTGTCTTCACCACTTATTTTGCATGGAACATTCCTGTCAGGGATGCAGCATGTAGGCATGAGCGGAAGTAGACTTCAGGAAAGTGAAACAGGGGTGGAGGGGTCCTGGTGGAGAAGTCACCAGGTCTGTGGCTTCTGGTATCTCAGAGACTTACGTTGAGCTCTGTAAAGGGGAACTAGTGGCCAGGACTTTGGGAGCTGTTTCCACGAGGTAGGCAAGGGGCATGGGCAGCTCCTTTAGTACCCGGGGGCTGACAGGCAGTGCACTGCTGGGGAGAACAGAATTCTTCCACTTCCTCAGGAACACAGGACCTCACTACCTCCTTGAAGGTTGGGAAGGTCAGGAGACTGCCCCCTTGCCGGAGACACTCAAGTTCTCACAGCAAGCACAGCTGGTAGGGCAGCATCTCCAAGGGCCTTTGCAGGTACTGGTTACAGGAGTAGGTGCCACAGCATAACTGTGGCTGGACCTGACAAGATGGTATGAGCACTTCGGAGTGATCCTAGAGACTCCCCAGAAGAAGCAGGTCAGGCCTTACGGAAGACTGGACTAGGGAGATGGAGTCAGGTCATTAAAATTAGCGTTGACAAAGATACAAGGAATCCCATTTGATCCACGTGTAGGTAAGGCCTGGGAGATTTGGGGTACAAGTAAACAATGACGGGAGCATACCTGGTTGGGTTTTATGGCTCAGGGCCTGTAGTCTGTACCTGAAAGTCCCTCTTCATGTGTTTATAGCATCATCGTGAGAGTGTCCATCTTGTGGTCACATCCTCCTAACATGTGTGTTATTATTATGGATTATACCATGAAGATTAGAAGCTCCTCAAACATGAGACATAATCATCAAAAGACCCAGACCTATTGCTCCCTTCCTCCCATCTGTTGGCTGGCTTATCTCCATGCAGGTATTGATCACCGCAAGGGGAGAGGCTGTATATTCAACCCCTCCTGCCAAAGTGAGGAGATTTATCTGAGTTGAAGTAACGAAAGGAGGCAGGAAGAAGGGAAATTCGGCCAGGACTCAGCTACACTCAACGAGACAGTGATGTCTGGAGGAGCCAGTAACAAAACAGAGAAAAATCAGAGCGGCGTCGCCCTCCGGAGCACGGCCAGCAGCATCTCCAGGTGATGTATTGGTGGTACAGGTTGCCGAGAGCTACTTTCCTAACTGGGCTATGCCGGGCTCTCACGCACAGCAGATTTATTGTTTGTCATTGGTGCATCACCAAGCAGAGGTGCTGTAAGGAATTATGGGTAATAGGTTTTTTTTTCCTGGCTGAAGCCAACAATCTGCCTCCTTTATATATCAGTGAGCAGGATACTCAGAGACAGAGAAAAGTGAAATTTATACACACATTGATTATATTCCTATCTTTTTATGTTTCATTACTGCAAGTGTTTGACTTTTGTTGTTACAAAAATAATATAATAAAAATAACAGACTATAGTCATATAGAACATGTGAAGAATAAGCATTATTGCCTGTCTTTCCTACATTTTTATAAGTAACCTATCAATATTTATAATACTTTCAATAATTGCAAGCTAATAAATATCTCTGGAGTTTCTTTTCCAGAGGATTAAAAGAGGGAGGGAGGTTAATGAGGAAGAGGCGTGTTCACGTACCTTGTTTGTGGCAAAATCGCTTGTTTTGGGGGGCAGTTTAAATACCCAGCAGAATTTATATGTGAATTTCCTTTGACCCTGCAGTTTCACTACTAGGAAAATTTCCCTAAGCCATATGTATGCAAATGAGCAAAGATGGATAGAAGGGTGATCACAGAAGCACCATTTAGAAGTGAAAAACTGGAAACCTGAATGTTGGTCAATTGGGGACTTGATTAAATATGTTATAGTGCAACCTTATGGTGGAATATTACTCAACATTTAAATAAGTAGAGTGCATTGAAAAAAAAGCAAGAGGCAGAATAGTTTGTGGAGTAGGATTCCATTTTAAAAACATATTCGTGTATAAATGTGGATGTGTCTGTATATGCCTAGAACATTTCTGGAAAGGAATGAAAACTGACCATTCCCCTGGAGAAAAAAAAACTGAGGGGTATCTGTAGAGGCTGAAGTTAAATACCACTGTACAAAGTGAAAAAATATGTTACCAGCATCTTTTACTATGTAAATTTTAAACACACTTAAAAGTGGAGGAGGAGGAGGAGAATGTATCTAGTTTTCAGGATTTTTTAAAAACACAGCCTGCCTCACGGTGGGTGGGGGCCCCAATGACTCATGGAGGTGCCACCCCTGCCCCCACCACCATCGTGTGATCCTCCATTAACCCGTCCCTCCTCACCTCTTTTCCCTTTCAGTATGAGTTTTTAGCAAATGCAAAATATGTCAAGGAAGAGGGAAAAATAAATTTGAGTAAAAGCGTTTGTGTAGAATTATGAAAAAACACCTGGCAATGGTAGGAAAAAACTCCTGGTTGGAGGGACCAAACGAGAGGAACGCACTGTCTGCTTCCCTTGCTCTTCGTGACGGGCTGTTTCTGTGTGAAGCTGCCGACAAGGCTGGTCTGAACAAACTCATGGCCATTTCAACCACATTCAACTCCCAAGAAGCTGCAGTGGGAGGCCTTCTGAATTTTCTTTCCTGTGTCAATCTGTGGCCCGTGCTCTGCAGATGGGGGGAGTCAGATCATTGTGGAGGAGGAGCGTCTCTAGTTCTCAGTGTAAGTTTGAACTGAAAGGCCACCACTTCGTGAGGTGTCACCCACTGATGAGCAAGAAAATCTGTGCACGAAGCCTATACACACCAGGTTAAACCAGTGATTTTCTACCTTTTTTATCTCACGGCACACACATAAACTAATTACTAAAATTCTGTGGCACACCAAAAAATATGTAATATTTTTGCCAATCTGACAAAAAATAGGTATAATTTTTAATGATTTACCAAAAAAAATTAGTAGTAATTACCTACCCTTTTTGCTCAAAAATGACTTTTTTAAAAATCAGGTGCTTTTACTTGTATATAAGAATTTCTGATACCAAGAATTAACCAATCAGACATGACCTTATTATGTGATGTGAACAATAGGATGCTCCTCTATTATATGACCTATATATTTATGATTCAAGGCAGGACATTCACACTAGATGGCTATTGTTGTGTGGCTGTTGTCACTTTTTTTTATTTGACAATCTAAGGGAAAAGACATCAGTGCCCCTAACTAAATAGTCAGGTGTTACATGATTTAAAAATGTGTGCAGCACATGGGTTGAAAATAACTGTGTGAAGCCAAACTTTCTTTATTGAATGGCTGTTTTATTAAACTGAGTGCATTTCTACTCCATAGGCATCATGGAATACTTTCTATGTATCAGACCCTGCTAGCACTGAGGAAATAAAGATGAATGTGCATATTCTTATGGAGTTTATAGGCTAGTTAAAGAAGTAAATATATAACACACAACTTATAATATAACATGTTAGTCGCAATAAAGTGAGAAGGTCCAAGTTATTGTCACCAGGAAACACATACGCTAATACAATACTGGAAAACACATGCCCATATTAACTTCTTAGTTTGACAGAAGGGATCTACCCAATACTCATCAATTCTAAGCCTTTTCTGGGATGAACTGTATAATGTTGTAAAATTACAATCTAATACTGGGGACAATGGTCTTGTGGGAAAATAAACCACTATAGAATTTTGTGACTGTCCACTTACAAAATGCATCCAGTTTTCATTCCTACATGGTTTTCTGCTTCTGCAATTAACAATACAATAAAAATCAGTGTCCTCTTGAGTAGTTGTCCAAATCTGTTCATTGAGAAAACGTTTTTCCTTCTGAATATTATCCAAGAGACAATTATATCTGTATTGTTCACAAAAACTTAAGAAATTTTGAAGCAAAAGGTAGCAGCTATCAATCAATAACCAGATAAGTTCCTGACACTGTTAAAAACTACCAGATTTTCTTCCTTTCCATTTTAAAGTCTTCCACGCTGCCAATTGAACTGTCAATTCCATTCACTTTTCATTATAGTACATGAATAAATCACATGGAAAAACAATAGATCTGTGTATGTTAATTATGTATTGACAGACAAATAGGTCCAGCTGATCAAACTGAGCAGAATAAATATGTGTGCATTCTTTGTTTATTTTTGTTTGACTGTTTTAACAAGCAGTACCCAGATTTACTTTAGCGGTAGAGTAAAAGGAGAACAAAAGGAATGTGATAATAAATCTGGGATTATTTTCAACTAAAATAATGGAATAAAATCGAAGAGCCCAAAAGTTATATAACAATTTTTTTGTTCTTTAGTTTGATATTCGAAGTCCTTCAGGATGTGAACAGGCTTTCCAGGCTTTGGAGTCAGCCTTGCGCCATCTGCTGGATAACATTGGGATTTGCATAGGTACTAGGACCCGGGATCTGGAAAGACGTTTGCATTCACAGTTCATGTCTCTGTGCTACTGGCCACAGCAGAGTACCTTTTTTTCTGGCCTATTGCATTTTCCTGTGATTCAGTTTTATCTTTCTTCTGTCAGAAAGACAGATAAATTAGGAAAATACCATTTATTTTTCAAATCTGATATGAATAAAATATGGCCTCTGCAAACAAATAAGATTTAGGGGACAATGAGTGAATGTACACTCCTGAGCCTTCCGCTCCTGTGTTTGGGTAGTGATGGCATTAAGCAGCAGACAAAAAAAATGTAACCAGATAAACTGATCCACTAATGTCATATTTCATTTTTTTCATTCTATCAGATATTTCATAAATAAAGGTATCCATATTAGTTTTATTCTGACAAATGAGTTCTGTCTGATATATGAAAGAGAGAAATGTTTCAGTAAAAAAGAAATTGATAAATAATAAATATTTAAAATATTAGGTTTATGGGAAGATTAAGACTTGATATTGTAACTGATAATTTCTTTATTATTCTAGGATAACTGGGCTGACTTAGAAATCAAATTATTGCCTAAACACCTTAAAAAACTCTGTCACAGAATGGGATGAATTCAAAGACTATTTCATCATTACATATAAACAAAAGCAAATAAGCAAAACTGCAGAAAAATGCACAAAGGACTTTTTTCATTGGATAAACATGTAAGGATTTACTGGCCATGTGTTTACTAGTTGGTGTATTTTTGGATTTTGAAATTGCTAGAGTACTTACGTGGGACACAAACACAGCCCCTATTTCTATAGTAAAGATTTTTCCATCATTTCTTTAGGGTTCTACCACTTTGTGTGCATTACAGTGCTTGTGGAGAAGTGTTATCTGTATTCCTAACTGCACTTGAAGTCTAAAAAATTGTAGTACTTTTCATTTAGCCAACTAGCCCCACTTCAACAAGTTAGAAAAAGAGATGCATTCAAAACACCAAGTCCCTGTCTTGTAAATTGTGCCACAGCACAGAAAGCATCATGCCAGCTAGCACTTTACCCTTCTCTGTACAGGATATAGGTCAGCAGGATTGCAGCGTGGGAGGGGGTGCAAAGGTCTAGAGACTAGGGACACACAGAACTGACAGCCTGCTGCAGTCTTGTTATGCAAGATCAGTTGCTCAAGAACAAATCTGTTAAATCTCACACTTACTTCTTATCTGTCACTGGGGTTGACCACTTTAACAGATGCAGATGACAAGAGGAAGGCAACTGTAACAACACAGAGCCTTGCGTCTCAGGAAGACTTCTGCCATTGCCCCTTTTCGTTTAACCTCAGCATTGGGTCCCCAAAAGGAGTCTTCCAAACATCTATCAATACTTATCTCTAGGCCACTTTGACCCAGGAAAGACTGAGTTCAATGAGGCTTGGCGGAATAGAAAGCGTGTGCAAATATCTAGAGTTGCCAAGACTTGAATGAGGCCACTTCTAAAGCACACTTATTATTACAAGAGCCCCTAACTTATTTAGGAGAGTAATAGCGATGAAAGTATAAGGAATAACCTAAACCTATAAGGTACCAAGGATTACTCTTTTTTAATTTATTTGGTTTTTTAAAAATTGAGTATGCTATTACAGCTGTCCTGATTTTCCCCCCTATATCCCCTCTGCCCTGCACCCCATCCCATCATCCCCACACCTCTTAGTCCATGCCCATGGGCTGCACACACCAGTTCTTTGGCTTCCTAATTCCCCTCACTACTCCCAGCCTCCCCCAACCACTTTTTGTTTTTTTTCTTTTGTCAACATTTTCCCACCGCCACTTTCCCCAGCCACCCCCCCCCACCTCCCACCCTCCTATCTATTTGGTTTTATAAATAAGTGTTTATGCTTTTCTACTCCGGTAGATTAGTCAGCCATCTGTAGCTAGCCTCAGAGCCTTTGAAAAACCTTCTACCTACATACACATACTTATATGAGCATATTCATAGTTCCCCACATGCATAATGGTCTAGGGCATGCTTTACTTTCCTGTGACTACTATCGCTAGCAGCATTCCAATGGGAATACTTCTCTTGGAATTATAGAAGAAGCTCATTCTGAAGAACTTGGCGATCATGGGATTGACTGTAGAGCTATGGCTTAGAAAAATCAAGAACTGAGTTAAATCTATAGGGTGATGGGTATATTTGTCTAATGGGTCTGAGCATGTTGCTCTGCCAGGATCATTTTCTAAATGATTCAATTCTAGAATCTTTCATTAAATAAAATTTAGAACAATGAACATCAAGTGCAAGAGATAAAGTGGGACAAAGGCCATATGCTCCCTCGGGAAGCCTGTTGTCCAGCATGGTTAACAGACTTCGAGATAACGGCTTCTGGTAAAATGTGTTATATGACGATTATCCCCAAATGAGAGAGAAACAAACCACTATGAAAAGGTAATAATTCTGAGCAATGTAATTAACTAGGAAAAGTTTAATGGAGGAGCTGGCATTGGAACAAGGCTCTGGAAGAAAGGGAATAGAACAGAGGTCGATGGAACAGTACAACTGTCACACTGAGGTCAGAGATATTAAGAGCCGAAGAAGGCCACAGGGGGGTTGAGAAAGAATAAAAAATATATTCAGGGAATGGCCTATAGTTGTAAGGGGCTGATATGAGAGCTTCCTATGATTAGACTTTTCATCTTATTTGAGAGGACATCAGAAGCCAGCTCTGTGTGTCAAGAATGGCAAAGACAGAATCAAAAGCATGGTTTTAGGAAATTATATTTAACTTTATATTTTACAATTCCATATGCTAATCCATGAAGATCTGCTGAAGAGACTGCGTAAGTTTCCAGTCCCCAGTGATCCCATAATAAGGTATGTTTTCACATAATTGCAGAGCATCTATTACGCTCATTCATTTTCTTTGGATTTGTTAATGAGTGGCTGTTAATTGCTCTCTTCGCACCAAGGTTCCAGGTATAATAAGTGGTAGTTGTTCTCAATTCTTCAATAATGCTCACTGTGGTACAGTGATTTGGTCCATGAACATTTTCTGAAACTCTTTATTAAGTTTCTCTCATTGCTTTGGGAAGACGAGCACCAAGAACAGGTCATTTGCCTGACATGTAATCATTAATTTTGTTCCTTTTGCTGAATCTCTAACTCCTGCTTTATAAATTCCCTATGTTATCTTAGATTTAACCATAGTCTAAGAGAACACTTTAAGGACCAAAGTCTGCATTTGGAGAGCTCCGTGCACTTCCAACACAGTCTTTGTAAGAACGATGATGTGAATGACAGTCCCTTACCCATGTAGAGAAATCAGGTTCTATTGAATAGATAGATTTAAAAATACATATCAGTGGGGATGCAAATAGAAAATGAAACTGTCCCTTACCAAAAGCATTTGGCTATTAGGACGTAGTGTCAAGAAAAAGAAGAAATTCAGGGTGCTGCCAGTAAGACATTGCCTCAGAGTCAAGATTAATTCAAGGCTGTGGTTGTGAGGTGCTTTGCTAAGACTTTTGAAATGATTAAGGTTCCTACTAGATCATCTTGTATGGACAAACGAGCTTATACAAAGATTAAGGACTTGGTTCTATAGATGCTGGAAACCTCTAAAGTATTTGTAATTGAGTCTCTGAAGAGGGGCATGTCTCAAAAAGAATCATGAGCATCATACAGTTTAGTGCCACAATGTCTGGAACTTAACAATGTTTTTGAAAGAACCACACTGAAGAAAACATTGCCAATCTGAACTAAAAGAGAAATATCATTTGAGATATAAAAGTCCTGGAAGAAATCAGGCTGGGAAAACTGCTCAGTATCCAAACAAATAAAATAAAATAAGATAAAAATAAAATGTCCTCTAATGCCCTCTCCAAAAACGGCCGAGGAGGATGATGGTACAGGAAGATGGTCACAGGGGGTGGGGCCATGGGAATCAGTGAACTGGGGAATCACTTTCAAAAGCAGAACCCGGGTCTAGTCAAGAAACATTTTCCATCCTCACAGTGGCGGGATCTGGGTTGCTCATTTTCTTCAGTGGGATTTCAGAATAGCTATGAAGTAGTGACTTATGTGTCTCCCATTCTTCCATTTTTTTTCTGAATGGGATTTATTACTCTTATCCTATTCCTGTTCTACCATTGGATGTGGGGTGTGTTCTGGGTGACTAACCTAGCATGTCATTAAGAGGTCTCTGGATCAGGAAGAGCTGCATTCAGTCCTGATGTAGATGACAAGGTCCTGGACATTGAACCTGATGTTGTGATTCAGATTTCTGAGGGTCTTGGAATGGGGATGAGTATATTTTACATATGCCAAGATAGGAATTAATATAAAGAAGAGAGCAAACTGTAATAGTTTGTGTTTTTGCTCAGCAACTACTTCTTTCTACCTCCCACTGCCCCATGGGTGCTGGATTTGTCCATGTGATTGTCTTGCGCCAGTGGGGTGTTAGTGAAATCTGCCTGGGTGGTGGTAGTTCTGTCATTGCAGTGGGAACATTCCCAGGGGACTTGCTGGTCCCAGGAGAAGAGGGATATTGACCAGAGCCAGCTCAGCTTCCCCAAACACTTGTAGCTTAAAATTGTCACTTGCCGACTCTGGAACCATGAGAATGAGAATGAAATCTTATAGCTTTTATCCCACTGAATTTGGGGATGTTTGTTATATAGCAATAGCTGACCGATAGCATGCTATATCCAAGGACCCATGCTAAGCACTTAATTAATCATTTCTCAGCCTTGAGAAGTGTAGTATGAGCTCCATTTTGCAGGAAACTGGAGTTTAGAAGAGTTCAGTAACAGAGTGTAGCTTACAGCCAAGCCTGTCTGGCTATTAAGTCTCTTCTCTTTAACTCTGCCAGTGTCTTTCAATATTCTGTAAAATCCAGCTTTGATTCTTTTCTTCCACCTCCCCTGACTCTGCTTTTGGGCGAACACACCCAGCAGGGAGCACAAGAAGGATCTCTGTCCGCCACCATCGTTTTTAACCTGAGCAGAGATGACACTCACTGAGGCTGGTCTAGGGCCGAACTATGAAGCTGGAAACGTTGATTTTGGGCTATACAAATGCCCCATTTTATGATGATATTTCCTTTCCAATGATTTGTACTAGTCTTACCATTCAAGTACTTTCCCCCGCTTATTTCTGAGTCCTTCTCAAATCAAAAGTAAATAAAATAAAAAAGAAATATTTACTTGGTGAAAGAGACTCTTCGACATCTCGTATTCATCCTGATCCTAGATACCTGCATTTTAATCTTCTTATCTCGAGATGCAGAATTCAGGGCTTTGTATTCCCTTAAATATATCGGAGATAAATGTGAGTAGGTTAGGAAGACTGTGGGCCTGGGGAGAGCCTCTCCCACCCTGAATTACTGTCATAGGTAAGTCTAGGTGGGAAGGGCAGGAAAGATAGAGAAGGGTGAAGAAGAGGTAAAAGGAAAGGCAGAACAAACTGCAGATATGAACTCACTCTCAGGCCAGACACTTCACATGTGTTCTGGTGTGGCATGCAGTCCACCTGGACAGAAAGCGCCCTTCTGAAGGCCACATTGTAACGGGCGCCACACAACCCTTTCATTTATTCTGAAAAGGAGAGCCTTGGCGGAAACAGATAGAGGCCTCTTTTTCCCACTCAGAGAAAATGACTCACAGCAATTCTTGCGAAAAAGTCCTTTTAACTGTTTGTTATGTAGCAAACTATACCTTACACTGAGTGGTGTTCACTTTTAAATTTCTAGATTTCTTTTTCCCCCACAAAGGGAGCTGGTGAAAATCCTTAGCTAAGGAAAAATTCACCTAAACCTCATTTGGCTCAGAATCTTTTTGTGTGGTCTACTTCATGACTCACTCCTTGGAAGATTATTAGCATGGCTAATAAAACGCAAAGCAACTTTCTATAAATACTTATGGGAATTAAGGAGGCCAAAATTTGTTCTTAGAAAAACTGCCACCCGATTTTTCAAGAGTCTAGTGACCTTTTTGCTTTTCTTTTCTTTTTGTATTTGATCTGGCAAAGACTATTCAATCTTCCATGGTTTCTAAAAAATGTTATTAGCAAGACTAAATCTTTAAGTTGGCCTATTAATTACATTGGCCTCCGAGCAGCAAAATTGTAACCAAGTGTTTCTGTATGTGTGAACAGCAAGGTTATAACCAATCCCATATATATCATTAAATTTCTAGTATGCGAAAAATTTTAGAAACATTTGTCTGGGCCGATTCCTCTTCTCTTTGTGCTGCTTGAGGCGACTGGTCCTCTCTGTGGCTCACCCTGTTCTTGTCACAGGCCCGTGTGTTGCGGGCTGGGGGTAGGGGGAGTAGTACGGAGCTGAATTCAGCCTTGGTGGTCCTCACATTGCATGGTAACACTTGCAGAGGGCCCTGCCTGACACGGATACTCAGTGAATGTTGACGTCCTTCCTTACTCCCTCTGCCTTTCCTTCCTTCCCTTTTCATTCCCTTTGCTCAGGTCCTGCGGCTCCAAACAACCCTAACGGTCAAACGGTTTCAGGGCAAGACTTCCCCAAACGTCAGGTTCTTATCCTCACTCTCTGCGCCCACATTTTCACAATTTCCACTTCAACTTTAATACCTTTATGCTTTTTACAGAAATGCATTCTTTCAGTGTACTCCATTAATCACGGGGTAATTTGCCTTCTCTCCTTCTGTGGGCGACCCTTCAGGTTGTCCTTTATGGAAATTTAGTGTGCTTGCTCCTGTTCTGTGGGTGGGGTTGCACCTGTGTGGGCATGAAATTGGTCTCAGTGTTTTGTTCTAAACGCATCAACTCAAAGGACAACTTCATGGCAAAGATCAAGCGGAGAATAGAGCCCTCCCCGTGGGACAGACATGTGGCTACCAGGGCCCTTTCTGTCCGGCAACATTAAAGCTCACCCCCAACGGCAGAACCCTGGGGTTACCCTTTTCCATTTCAGGTGCCCCGTGGTGTGTGCAGGCTGAAAATCACGCTTAATCACTGCAGGAAACGTGAAGCATGGGGACAAGTATCTTCACTTTGTGGAGGGGAAAGTGGATTCTCAAAGAGACAGGCCAGTTTTCCCAAGGTCATGTGGCTGGCGAGTGGGGGAGGATTTCTGCTGGCTGACTGGAGCCGTGTGCTTCCAGCGCACATTTCCTTACCGGTGACGCTTCGCACGTTGCCTAGGATCTTGCCACACAGAGTACAGACCGCAGACAGTACTGGCTCTTCTTAGGAACCTGTTAGCAATACGGAATCTCGGGTGTCACCCCACAGTACCCAATCGGAATCTTTATTTTTACTAAGATCCCCAGGTGGTTTGTATGCACGTGAAACTTTAAGAAGCACAGAGATAGGACATAATATGCAGTTATGAAATAAAGGCTGGGAGGGTTTGAAGGGAATTTTTAAAGCATATAGGATAGATCGAGGAGCTCTGATGTCAGTCACTCAGGAGATCTAGAAGAGAGCCTAGAGAGCAGGAGGAAGGCAGCGTGCAAAGAGCGACGGAAGGATCGCTCTGCATTAAATGCCAGACTAAATGGGCCCACTGAGTGCGAGTAAGAGAAGGGGAAGAGAATAGCATCAGTGCCCACCTAGATAAATGGAAGACACACTTCAGAACACTTAGGACAAGGTAAAAACTGTTAAGGCTTCCGGACAGAAGAAACAGATTAACTAGGGAATGAGAAGCCAACATATAAGTTGCAAACAACAACAACAACAAAACAAATAACAAAACATATAATGGAATAATATAAAAATTCCTAGAGGAAATATATTTGAACCTAGCATTTTATGCCCAATGAATCCATTATTAAAGACAAGAGCAAAACAAATATATTTTCAACCATGAAAGTTGATTCAATTATGATTCTCAGTGGCAGATCACAGAATCATCTCTATCAAGTTTAAGCAGAAAGGGACCTATTAAAGCCTTTTACCTAGCTGAGAGGGCCTCCGGGAAGGTCAGAGAATGAGGCCAGCAGGCCACATCACCAGGAATAATGCGGTCAGAGGAAGCAGCATTTACCCACATCGCTGGACAGGGCCAGGAAAACGCCGTGACTGTGGTCACTTACTGCTCAGTGCTTGTGGTGCTAAGACTGGACATGACCGACTCTGTTACCGCCCCCAGAGGAATCAGGTGCCCTTGTCATCGTGTCCGCCCAAAGGATCGGCGCGCGCTCTCTCTCTGTGCACGGCCTTCACCGCCAGCCCTGAGCCTCATACAGGTGCATCTGCTTGGCATAGCTGAGGTTCCAGGGCGATATCTAGTTTCTGGAAGACTGGAACCACAGTATTCAGGTGGCAGGTTCTATAGAACACAGGGCAAGCTGGATGAGGGGCTGAATCCCAGATGAGTGAGCCGGACTATAGTGTTTGACATTCAATGGCTCAAAAGAATTTACAGTTAATACATAATCTCTGAAAGAATTATCGGTGAGTATACTCCACAGTAAGAAAAATTTGAATCCAAGATGAAGAAAGGATTATAAAAAGTGTGGTAATAAAATAACTTAGTTTAAAATGTGTTTAAATGTGTATTAACTATGAAAAATTTTGGATCTAAAATTTTAAGCTATATCAAAATATGAAATAGGGTTGGGTAGGTAGCAAGATAGTGAAAAGGAGTTCTTGTTGATGCGGATTAATTCAATACTTTATTAAAATTATGTTTTAATATGTGTGCTAAAAATGTAAGAATCACCACAAGAAGAATAAAAACAATGAATAAGTTTTGGACACATTCAAGAAAAAAATACAAAGTAAACTAAATTAACCACACCTCCAAAAGACAGGTAGATTTAAGGACTTGGTAAATTCAGGAAAAGACAGAAAAAATTGTTAAAAAGACTAGAAATCTTAGAAAATTGGATGCATAAAATAAGAAGGCAGGAATAAAATTAAACATATAGGTAACCGCAATAAACGTTAGTGTGTAATGCCTATTCACCAAAAAACAGATTCCCAGGTTTAAAAAAATCCCTCCCCAGGGGTTTCAGAATAAAGGGATATTAAAGAAGTTTGATCAACTGGTTACTCATGATAAAAGAAAGTATGTACAGTAATTGAAATAGAAGACTAAACAAATTTGAGATGAAAAGCACTTAACGGAGAGAACAGGATAGTTCATACTGATAAAAGGAATAATCTACCACAAAGATCTAACTCTCTATTCCTCATTGTTTCTAACTAGTAACCTAAATGGTTACTTAAATTAGGAAGAATTTATAGGAAATTATAGTGCCAAGGGCTCAAATTTAAAAATAAAACTAATGCGTAATGTTGCAGGACTACAACCTACTTTTTTTTTTCTATTTAGGGGAATGTGGAATTAGTGTCACACATGCTGAGCATGAAGGGAAGGAGAAAAAGGCCTTTGAGTAAACAGAACAAGTTTGTAAGTAGAGATGAATTATTCAGACTCTCATCTAAAAAAAAAAAAAATTCAAACTGCAGGAAAACCCAGTCTCCCAGAAGAGATCAACACAGCTAGAAGAGCATAGGAAGAAGCTGACATCTGTTAGGAGGAACTAGAAGTGTATATAAAACCCCATTGTCTGTCATTGTGTATTATTCTTTCTATATTTATGCCTTAAGCTGTTGTATAGAAAATATATTTAGTTCCTATTCTAGAATGTAGCTTCATTTTACTCAGTTGATAAAGCTATTGTTGAAATTGAATAGTATTTTAATCCATCAAAATACTGGTTATTACCAATTACATGATTGAATAAAATAACCTTTCCACAAAGACGATTGTAGTGTAGCAGTTAATTTTCTTTGTATTTAAAGAAAATTGTATTGTATTTGTATTCTTGTTTCACAAGTGTAGTTATCCACTCTGGCTGAAAGACGAACGCTTGAAGGATCAAACTGGAATATACAACCATTTGAGCAATGTCGTAAACTATTTTGCAATCATTTAGTTTGGTATCTGGGTAGGAAAAAAATCATACTTTTTCCCAAACTCACCACGTTATGGTTGGAAAGTGAAGTTTTTGCACCTGCAGCTATCAGAGCATCTTTGCTACCTCAGTGTTTTAATAGATGGACTGGCTCAGTCTACAAACCTTTTCTTGAGTCTTTTCCCTTTAGATTTACTACTCGAAGGTCTATGTGTTAGAGAGTCATTGTGATCAGGGGACACATTTTAACATCTGCTAAAAATCAGAGCATAAGGTTTGTATTTCCATTTTCCTCATCTGAGGACACCCGTGTTTTCTAAGCCCCTTGTCAAATGTGACAAGTCTTGGTTAAAAGAACGGGTTTTCAAATGTCATACAGTAGTACTTAAATCCGCGCTCTGCCACTTGACAGCTAGGTGAATTTACGCAAGTCATCTCCCTTCTCTGAGTTCTTGGTTTATAAGGCAGGTTATAATTGCAATAGCCAACTGGCGGAATCGGATATGCGATAATGCAGGTAGAGTGACTTGCTATAAATAGCAGCTACTACAATGAAATAGCTCTAGATGTCAGCTTTTGAAAGAAAAGTGAGCTGGGGGATCCATTAAATATCTTTATTGCTGTTCATCTGTAGATGGTGAACATGGAGCATCAGGAGCTCAGTGAGAGGGAAAAAAAGTAAATAACCAAGGCTTAGCAAAGGAAACCGGAGCTCTTCACCTCTAAGGACCTTAGTGTTGCTTGCAGGCATCACACATTTCGCAGTGTGAATCGAAAACATTAAAGACAGGCCTTTGGAGTCAGCAGCTCCCCTTCCAAAAGTTTTCCAAATGAGTTAATTCAACCATTTGCTATGAATCAGGCACCCTTCTATACATTCACTTTGGGACTTACCAATATATAAATTAAACCCACTAAGCTACAAAATTTATTTATTAGAATGGGCACCAATGTAATGGGTCCATCCTGACGTACAAATAAAAAGAGAGCTTTTATTTTTCAAACGTAGTCTAATTTGATCACTTCTGTGCCAAATTGAAGTGCAGTGGATCTTTGGTGAGGGGACGGGAGCTCCTTTACTCAGAGCTGTGCAAGCAGTCCAGACGAGCACGTACGACTTCTAAACACCGTGCGGCCAAAGAACTCAAAGACATGCTCTGTTTACAGAGATTATTCTGCTGCTATTTTACCGTTGCTCTCCTGATTCTGAATCCAGGCCCAACAGTGAAGAGAGTATCAGCCGGTATGACATGGGTCATATCCTTGCGCATGCCCAGTGGTTCTTGGAGAGAGGGAGCTCCAGTTTTCTGAGCATGATTCACAGCAAAGATCGCACTCCATGTCAGAGCATTAACGTGGCTTATCGCTAGGCAATGGGATTATGGGTAGTTTCATTTTTTCTCTTTGCTTATCTGTAATTTCTAATTTATCTATAAGAATGTGAATTACTTGTACTAATTTTGCAAGTCAAGGGAAGCCTCTTTTAAAGGGAACCTTATCAATTGTACTCAATGCGAAATTCTTCTTCTAGAATGACTGAGAAAAGATTAGGCATAGATATGCCTTAAAAAAGCCAGATCAAACTTTCCTTTTAAACACTAGTCTTTTATTCAATAAGTAATTTGGCACGAAGGTTTTGAGACAGGGAGAGGAAGAAAGGGAGGGAGGGAGGAAAGGGACATGGCCCTACTCTCATGGAATTTACTACCTTCTCCCTGGATGCTGGTGAACACAGGGGGTTGTTTTTAGTTGCTCTGGCAAACCGGAATGCTCTCTACTCTGGACTTGGTGGCTCTGCAAAATAGACAGTTACAAATGGCATGTAAATCAGACATAAAGGAACCCTAGAACTTTCGGATGGGTGTTTAGACATAGGTACAGAGCATGGTGGACAGATGCAGAGATAAGAGGCAGTCCTACCTGGGCTTCCATCCTAGTTCTGTCAGTGACTCCTATGTGACCTTGGACTTATTAATTCTCTCTTCATGGCTCAGTGTTTTCTGACCTCCAAGTTGGAAACCATGATAATAGTTACCTTGAAGTGATGATGTAGACTATGGGCAGAGCATAGTTTTCCAATAGTGTGAGAACCTACGTTATTGCCACCTGGATATCCCTGCCCATGAAAGGCCTGGATCCGGCCTCCTTCCTTCCTCCCCAAGCCTTTCTCTGGTAGGTTTTGGTAGGTTTTAGGACTTGAATTATATGCACCCCTGAATAGGCCTGCACCCCAGCTGCTTCTCTGCTGTCTCCTAACAGTTACTCTCCTTGCTGTCATCTCTAGGAAGCTTCACACATTGGACAATCCTCTCCTCCCTTCTCTGGGTACCTTAATGTAGGAGGTTTGTGTCCAACAGACATTTACTTATGGTGTGAGTAACATCAGAGGGACCTGGCAACGCAGCAGAATTTGAATACATAACATCGCTCTGAAAAATTTCTAGGCCTTATGGGTGTTAGGGATTTCTCCCTGTCATCTTTCTCAATAGGCTCTTTTTTTCCTTTTTTTTTTTTTAAATAGGTGATGGTGGTAGGAACCACCTCAATTTTTTTTTTGTTTTTGAAGATTTTATTTATTTTGAGCCCTGGCTGGTGTAGCTCAGTGGATTGAGTGTCGGTCTGCAAACCAAAGGGTCGCGGGTTTGATTCCCCAGTCAAGGCACATGCTTGGGTTGTGGGCCAGGTCCCCAGTAGGGGGTGCAGGAGAGGTAACCACACATTGATGTTTCTCTCCCTCTCTTTCTCCCTCCCTTTCCCTCTGTCTAAAATCAAAGAAATAAGATCTTTAAAAATGTGCCCCGACTAGAGAATCGAACCAGCTACCCTGTGGTTCATAGGTTGACACCCAAACCACTGACCTATACCAGCCAGGACTCAACAGTCTCTTTTACTGCCATGTGAATGGACTTCTTTTTGGCTAATACTCTTTTCTTGTCTCCTCAGCTGCCTGGGAATACATTTGATCTTTGTTATATATAAAACAATTTGGTCTCTATCCAGATTAACCTTCTGGTTTACTTTTGGAAATCTAAAAAGACACTACTGACTTACCCTAAAAAAAATAATCTCGATAGGTCAATTCTTCATTTCTTCTAGAATTTGAAAGTAGAGGCAGAAATTTTCTTAACGGCATTTCCCTCTGTATGTTAAAATAGCTATTGCTGTTGCTGGTTCTGCCAGAATGCAGCTAGATTCTGAAAATATGCAACTTGAAAACCAATCAATGGACTGCGAGTATCCTCCTAAGCCATTTCTCTAACTATGCTTGTGCTTCCAGATGAACTCCTTATTTTAACTGAGCTTAACGGGTTGTTTCTCCATTATTTATTTCTGTATCGATTTTGTCCAATGCCTTGTAGTTTTTTCACAATGGAACTTCATAAATCTGATTTGATTGATAACTTCCACAGCACCAGGGTTGAAAGATAAACACGTAAAAGCAGGGTGGGTGCTGGGTTTCAAAGGACAATGGTGATGGGGAAGAGGAAGGAGGGATTACTTTGAATGGTATTGCCAAGATCATTTCAACAGCTTGAAAACAGTTGATAAACACTGTAGAAAAAAAAAATCTTAACATCCTCCATTCAGTGAGACCTGCTTGTCCAGATACGGTTGGCTGGCTGCCAGAGGGTGAATCAAAAGTCAATTGGGTTTACCCCATAGAAGACAATCTGGTCTAGCAGTACTTGGACTGGAAAAAGAAAATGAATTGGTAAAGTGCTGTCTACAGCAGGTCAGTCTTTCAAAGAGTTGAGGAAAGCCCGCTGAATGCCAAATTACTGCAGGTCAGAATGGGGCCATATATCTATTAGCAGGCACAAAAGTAATCATTTTTTCAGCATTAAGGATAAAATCTTCTGAAGGACACTGCCCAGATGAAAAAATGCAGGAAACAGATACATGTGCTGAAAACTTAGCGGCAGAACTTGAGTACAATTCATAGCCTCTGGGTTTCAGTACAAACCTAGGGGGATATTGGAAAATAGCTAATAGATCCCTTTGCTTATTTATTTCAGATTAACTTGTAAGACTACATATTCTCATTTCAATTGTAGTAATTCTTTCTTAATCGTCACCTGAGGATATGCTCATCGATTTTAAGGAGAGAGAAAGGGAGACAGGGAGAGAGACAGACAGACTGGTTGCCTCCTGTATGTGCCCCAACCAGGAACGGAACTTGCAACCTAGGTATGTGCCCTGACTAGGAATCAAACCTGCAACCTTTTGGCATACGGAATGACCTGCCAATCAACTGAGCCATCTGGCTAGGACCAATTGCAATAATTTTTTTAAAAAACTATATTTTGGGACTATATGAATACAATATGCTGAAATTCAAATAATTGGGCAATAAAATAATTTTAAAATAAAAAACAACCATAACCCATCATCTAGTAAAATTATTCCAACCTTTACTTTATGATATGTGCCTTTTCAAATGATTTGCACACAGAGGAATTAAAAAATGCATTCGTTTATGAACTTTTATATGCTTACAATGAGTTTATACATATGTATTGCTTTAAAACATGTCTTCTAACATCTCACTGTATCGTGACATCTTTATATGTTAATAAATATACAGTAATCCTTCATTTTATTGTGCTTTACAGATATTGTGTTTTCATCATCAAGGCAACAAAAATATTATGGCTCACTGAAGTCTCAGATGATGATTAGCATTTTTAAACAACACATCATTTTAAAATTAAGGTATACACATTGTTTTTTTAGACCTAATGCTAATATAATGCTAACATTTAATAGACTACAGTACAGTGAAATGTAACTTTTATGTGCATTAGGAAACAAAACAATCATGTGACTTATTTTATTGAGATATTTGATTTATTGTTGTGGTTTGAAACTAAACCTACCATATCTTTGCCTTTACATTGTAAATCATCTTATTTAATGCCTGCATACCATTCCACTGCATGAATGTACAGAGATGTGTTTAACTAATTTCGTATTTGTGGGCACTTCTTATGTCTAATCTTTGCCTATCATAAACAATGAAGTTGCTACAGATTGAACTGCGTGACTCCCACACCCTTCAACAAATTCATAATCCCCAGTATTGTAGAGGGAATCAAGACTGATACCAGAGATGAAATGCTAATTGCCCTTATAATGTAAATGCTTCTCTCCCACCTCTGTAAGCCCTTTTCACGCCAATTGCCCTGACTTATGATGCAAATACTTCTCTTTTACTTCTGTAAACCCTTTTAGCGCCAAATCTATACCACGCCTCCCAAGACTCTTACCCCACTTAGCCCAGCATAAAGGGAATGCGGGGCTATTGTTCTGGGCTCAGAATTTGGAGTTTCTCCTCTGGGCCCATGCACGTAAGTAAAGATCGTGCTCCTAACCTCTCAGTGTCTGGTCGTTTCATTTTTCCGTAACAGTATGACTGCATTTGAAGATAAGGACTTTATGGTTGTAACAGGGAATCAATGAAGACATAAGAATAAGGCCCCAGTCCTACAAGACTGGTGCCTTAGGAAGAATAACCACCTCCGGAGATTTCTCTTCTTCCCAGTTCATGCACGGAGGAAAGGTCATATGAGGACACAGTTAGAAAATGACCATCTGCAAGGCAAGGAGCCCAGTCTAAGAAGAAAACAAACCTGCCTACACCTTGTCTTGGACTTCTAGCCTCCGGAACTGTGAGAAAATAAATAATCGTTGTTTACACACCCAGTGTGTGGTGTTTTGTTATGGCAGCCCTAGGAAGCTCACACTGTAGCCATACTGATGGGTGTGAGGTGGTTATCTCATTGCGGTCTCAATGGGTAGTTGCGTTTCCCTAGTAATCAGGGATGTCGAGCACACAAAATTTTAAAGCCTTTGTTTGATATTGCCACTCTGTTCTCCAGAAATATTTTACCAATTAAAGCTCTTAACAACAGTGCCTCCTCTATCCTTTCCAAGATCCACAGGTAATATTTATAACTTTTGAACAACACTGATCGCAGACATGGAAAATGCTGCTGTAAGCTCTTCGATTGCTGCCATAAGGTGCTACATTTCTTCAGTATTATACATGGCCTCAGCAGGTTAGGCACTAAAAATATACTTACTGAACTGAAAGCTGCATTTTCAAATACATGATTGATCTTTAGAAAGATTAGCCTTATGAGGCAAAATGACTGACTTGATCCTTTGGGTCTGCGTTTCCCCCACCTCTCTTCACCCGGCCGCCACTAATTCCGAAGCGTTTCGTGTGGCCTCCCATCTTCCTACAGACCCCTTGATGATATTTACTTTTACTCACCTAACTTCTAGTTCATTTCACTTTCCCTCTGATGAAGGAATAAGTAGCACCTATGCTTTTTTAAGGAAGAAAGGAGAGCAGGGAAGTAGATTCTTAATCGAGGCAGCTCTCAGTTCTTTGACAATGACCCAAGAATTCATTGACATAGTGTTTTTGTCCCCTTTCATCCCAATTAACGATTCCCTTTCCCTATTCCATTAACTTTAAGGTGTCAAATCTACTAGGAAAATCTTCTAGTAATAATATGTCCTTCAGTTAAGAGGTGAATGGGGTTAAATAGCCTTGTGGTCCTATCTTGCTTCTTCATTCTTAGATTTTAGTGACTCTTTTGCCATATCTGTAACTTGTTGATAATACTATTGATAGAAAGAAGAGGAAAACTTCCAGGTGTAGACCTTATCTGACAAAATGTGCTGGCTTGTGTGCAAATTGCTTGGAGATTTCCTTCTCACGGAACTGTTCTCCTCCCTGACTTGTGTTTTTCTAATCACAGCAAGGAAGAGCCGTTCAGTTTCTCTCTCAGAAATATAAAATCTATTTTAAAGTATTTATTTCTATAAGAATGAATAGGGAGCCATAAATGGTTCAGCATGCAGACATACATTAAAAACGTAAATAACAGAACAGCAAACAAACAACTTTTGGAGAAGGCATTTAGAGAATCATCCCCATCCACCTTCCTGCAGGTAAGACAGGGAATAGATACCTCAAATAAATGCAATCATGAAATACTTATTTTTGAGTGATTGGCTTAATTCACTTGGCATAATGTCCATTGTATGTATGTACCACTCTGTCTTTATCCATTCATCTTTCTATGGACATTTAGTTGTTTCCACATATTGGCTATTGTGAATAATGCTACAAAGGTCAACAGGTATATGAAAAAAATGTTCAGTGTCACTAACCATCAGAAAAATACAAATCAAAACCACATTGAGATATCATCTCAAAGCTGTCAAGATGGTCAATATAAAAAAAATAAGACAGCGAGTGTTGGTGAGGATGTAGAGAAAATGAAATCCTTGCGCACTGTTGATAGGAATGCAAAATGGGGTAGTTGCTATGGAAAACTGTGTGGAGGTTCCTCAAAAAATTAAATAGAGAACTACCATGTGATCCATCAATCCCACATCTGCATATTCATCCAAAAAGAATTGAAATCAGGATCTACAAGAGAAATTAGCACTCCCATGTTCTTAAGGTGTGAAGGGATGGGATGAAGTCAGGCAGAGACCCAGTGGCAGCAAAAGTCCCAGGGACAGCAATGTCATGTGTGGAGGGCAACCGTAAACTACAGTTTGATGTTGTCCATTGGTTAAGTGAAGGCAAGCAGAGGCTAGATTAGTGGGTGTGGGGGCTTCTGTAAAACCTTACAGAGCATGGCTTTTGTAACACAGGATTGGATGGTCACCAAAGCCTTTTAAAGGGTACAGTGACATGGCCAACCCTGGGATCACACACATGGCCTGGTAGGCTTTGAGAGGATGGGTTTTCAGGGAAAGAAGTAGGATCTGGAGGAACGTATTCAACCAGGAATCCACGTTAATAGCCCAGGAAGGAGAACATGAGGCATGAAGTGATAGTGGAAGAAAGGGGGTCAAGAAGACCAAACTGAGAAATATTTAGGTAGATTGGATATGAAGGAGAAGAGAGAGGCGGAGAAGAAGTCACTGTGGGCATCTGGGTTTTTCATTTGGAGACTAAGTATTTGGGGGTCCCCTAAACTGGGCATTGATTCAAGAGGATGAACCCATTCAGAGCTGTAGAGGACAAACTCCATTTTGATGCCTAATATGAAGATGCCCTGAATTGATGGGAAGAACTCTAGGTCAGTGCTCCTTACATTACCTGTGACAGGTGATAGGGGACCTGTTTTTCAAAAATGTTCAATTCATTATTCAAAAAAAAAAAAAAAAAAAGAATTACTAGGAAAAGCAAAAAACATCCAAAATACAAACCGAAATAAGCATAAAAGTTCACAAGAATGTCCTGGGGATACTGTGAAATGCAGGTTTAGATTCAGGAGGTTTGCGGAGAGGCCTGAGTGCCTGCATTTCTACGGGCCCCCTGGTGATGCTGATGATTCTGGTCCATGTACCACACCTTATTAGCAAGGTTAGCCAACTCTTTCTCAACCCTCGCTATGTGCTGGGCAATCACCTAGGGTGATTACGCTGGCATCCCACTCACAAACGTTCTGATTCGGTTGGTCTGAAGATTTTTCAAATGTCCCCTGGGTGATATGGGGCAGTCATGATTGGTAACCATTGACCTGCCTCACTCTGTTACCCTTGTAACCCTCCTGTGCAAGGTAGGAGGTCTCACTTATTCCCAGCAACCCACACTAACGCGGAGTTCCCAGAAGCCACAGGTAAAGCTTATAGCTGGTAATTTTGTTCCATCTTCATTGAGGTATAATTGACATACCAAAATGAGCATATTTAATGTGTACAATTTGATGAGTTTGAAAATATGTCTACACTTGTGTTATCACATGATTGGTAATTTTTGAGGATAATAGGTATAAGAGCCTGAGCAAAGCAGGTTCTAGAAAGCAGAAATTCTAGGGCGTCATAAATAGAGTTAACAAATGTGGCTTGTCTAAGATAGTTAACAGTGTAGCTGTTCTCATCCTAGTTTAACTGGTTACAGTTGCCCCTCTTTCTCTCTTGAAAATGTCCTCATTTGGATAATAAATAATACGGTCGATTTACTTATAAAGGAGCAAAATACAATCACACATAGATTCTCTGGGCCTTCCTGCTCTAGAATTTTTTCATGTGCTGAGTGCAGAACACAGGTCCGGGAGGCACTGTGGAGCAGAGAAAATTTGATCTACTTGACCAGGCAGCTGCTCTTGAGCTCATGGACTCAAATTTTCCTTTTAATATAATATGAACCCTTCCCTTCCCTTATGAGCTGCCATTTTCTTCTTCAGAAACTCCACCTTAACGAACATCCCTGTGGACCAAGACATCTTTTGCTCTCTGAATCATATTTGTCTAATTATGTTGATTTAATTCATTCTGCTATTACCCCAGAGCAGAATATCTTACGACATATTGTTTATCCTAAATTTCTCCCTCATTTTAAGTAGAGTAAATTTTCCTCCTGATATATTATACTAATCTCTTCCTCATCACGTGTTACACATGTCTTTCTGAAATTTTTATCTCTTTATACATGGAGCTAACATTTCAGATTTCCACATTCTTCTCTCCAGATTAGTATTACCAATTAAAACCAAGGCAACACACGCTGTAAACACAACTGAAATGCTGACAGCCCATTAGGTGAATTGTCATTTCACAGCTGCTATCACTTACATTTTTTATTACGGTTAAAATTTCCTGTTCTAAAGAGCAATGTACCAAATTTTAAAACTGGCATTTAAGTGTATTGGCAGGGGGGAGGAGTGTTTCCAAGAAAAAGGCCAAGAAAAAAAATGAGGAAGAAAAATTTGTTTGTGAGGGACCAGATACACCCCTGGTGAGATAGGCCCTGGTGAGTTAGGACAATTTATAAAGTTTAGTTTGTCAACATTGACGGAACCTGTAGGAGGGCAGTCTATAGATTTTTAAAAAGGAAAAGATGACTATTTTTGGGTATTTTATACTGTTAGTATAGTTTCTTATAGTACTACTTATTTTACTCAATAGTCAAATTTTATGAAATAGCATTAAAATTAAGATTTTTGAACGAAAAAATGCAAATTTCATTGTGCAACACATTTATGGACTGTCAAGCCACAATTATTTGTAGGTTTATTATTGGAAACACGTATCATTATTGGATAATTGGCTGGTATATAGGGACGTTCATATTGAGCTGGAGCTATTGGCGGTGTTTAATGAGATTGTCTATTTTTCTTTCATTCGTTCAGCTTTTAATAATACCAGTATGGCTCATTTCTTATTTTAGTGGGCTGGCACCAAATAGGTGTTAAATAGAAGTGCTATTGCAAATTGTCCTAAGCATCTTCATTCAGTCCAAAGTCCTCTTTATCATGTTGTGTGCTGTCATAAATGTTAACATTGAATTACCTTCCTTTTTCCTTTTTTTTTGCTGACAACATGCCAGCTAAGCCCTGTTCAGTGTTCCAGGGAAATATATATACTTTCTTTGAAGTATTTGCTTTATGATTTTTCAAAGCTTAATCTTGTTGTTAGCTGCCTCTTCTATATCTCAAATTTATATACATGGTCTAGAATTAGAGAATTAAACAAAAACCCCTGATTACTATTTGGGCACCAATCAGATTTCACGTATCCCTCTATTCTGGTAAAATAATGAACTAAGTTTATTAAACATTTTCATTATTCCTTGAAGATTTCCAAGCTGTTTGTGTGTGGACTTGTAAAGGTTCTCAGTTATCAAGGACATTAAGCAGAAGGTAAAGAAAATGGCATGTTTATTTTTGACGCACAGGATTTCAGGGGAATTATAGGCAAGCCTGAGTAAAATGTGTAATTATTGCAAATAAACTAAGAACCCTGTGGTCATTAGCTTTGGTGAGTACCATAAAGCAATACCTATCTTTTGTTTTAGATAGTTTGTATCACAAATTGTAAGATAACTACATGCTATATTCTTTCACAGGAACAATTAATATAACCATTAGTAGTTGTGGTTCACATGGATATAATTGTCTCTTTTACATAGTTCCTCCTCAGTAAGTGTTTTGATCATGACTTTACTGATTTTATCCTTATGTTGAGGATAACAGGAAAATTGACAGTTTTCTCTTTCTCTAGTCTTTAGAGCCTAAGGATTTGATTTTTCTACTATGTTGAAAATGCTTCTTTAATTTTACCTTCCATAATTTGCACATAAAAGTCTTCCCATACCTCTGCCCCTTCTCAAATTTGCAGCAGGTGTTCAATGAGAAAATTAAGGTAAATGCTACTACTAGAACAATACTTTTAAACATTTTTTCTTACATTGTAATCTCTTCTGAGTTCAACCAACTCCTCCTCCTGTCCTCAGGACTCTGCAGCTACCAATGCACCAGCAGTGTACTTAGATATGTCTACCAGGGCCATGGCTATAGCCTCCAACTGGTTTTTCTCCCTCGGTCTCACTCTATTCAATTTTCTGTTTAAATGCCACCTGCTAAGAGAGGAATTCTTTGGCTCCCAGTGGAAAATAACACCCTATCATTCCCTTTTCCATTACTGTAACTTATTTTTTCTTTGAAACATATATCTGCCATTATTTGAAAATATACTTACTTACTCTTGCTCCTCTAGAATGTAAATTCTATGGGTTCATGGACTTTGTTTCCTGCTATATGTATGGCACATATAAAAGTCCCTGACATATATTAGGTACTTAATAAAGATTTGTAATAAAAGAATATTCGCAGGTATCAATGGTCTAACACGTTTGTATTTTAAGGGAGAATTTCCAAAATACAGTGTGCATCACACGCAAAAAAACTATGGTTAGGTTTCAGTTTAACACGGCGACGTAAGAGATTCCAAACTCACTTCCTCCCATGCCCACACTCAATCAATAGCTACATATGAAAAACTTCCTCTGAAAAAACCCTGAAAACAGGCTGACCGACTCCTAAGCATCTGGCAAACGATGGTCCAATGAAGCTGGTAGGAGAGGTTAGGACACACTTTCAGCACAAACTCCACTCCCAGCGCTGCCACCCACAGAGAGGGGGGAGCTTCTCCCAGAGGACCCAGAGGCTCAAACCTCACCATGGCACCCTGGCTTTTAAGACCTGCACTTGAGCGACAAGCCTCCAGGAAACGCAGCTTTGAAAACCAGTGCGGCTCATGTCCACAAAACCCAGAAGACTAGAGACATGTGAGATAGAATTCACAAAGGGCTTGTGCCCTGGGACTCACCTGCAGCCGACCCCGCGTAGAAGTAGCCCCGGGCGTGTGATGGGCACGCACTGGAAAGGCAAGCCCGCACTATCTTTGCGTTCCCTCTCCATCTTGCTCCAGCGGGCTGGCTCCAGCGTTTATTCGTTAACCCAGGGTTTTTTGTTGTGTTTTTTTTCTTTTCTTTCCCAGGTGAACCATATCTACATTGACCCTCTGCCTCACTCCAGCTGGTGGGCGCCAGCTTTGTGCTCTCCTCCCACCTTGCCCCAGCTGCAGGCACAATCTTTTTTTAACCCTAGGCTGCTTTATTTTTTCCCTTCCTGGTGGGCTTCATCTCCACACTTTGCCTTTGCATTACTCTAGTAAGTGGGCGCCTACTTCACACTGTTCCTCTGCCTCACTGCAGCCAGTGGATGCCATCTTTAAAAACAAAACTGTGGGCTTTTCTTTTCATTTATTTTTTCTCTTTTTAAAGTTTTTTTCTTCCCTGGCAGGTGCTTACTGTTTGCTTAACACCAGCCAGCGGGCACTATCTTTGCTGTCTCTCTTTTTCTCCCTCTTCCTTGCCCCCACTCCGGGCTCTAAAGCACCAGTATCTCCCAGAGGGGAGTTCACAGGGTTTGGTTCCCCGGGCTTTGCGGCGGCTTGTTAGGGGATGCGTCTCATCACCTGGTTCTGGTGGCCAGCGGGGCATATAGAGAAATAGTTCTTAAACCGCTCCCCTTTCCACTGCACAGCAACGGGCAACAGACCCCGTAGTCCAGTCTTTCTGTGGCAAAGTTCAATTAGCTAATCATCCTGACTACGGCCTGATGGGCAGGTTTCTGATTAAACTCGCATGTAAGGGCTGCCTGTAAACCTTCCAAAGACCTCAGAGGGCAGGCGCCATCTTCCTGATCTCTTTGGCTGTCCCCCGCAGTGCCAGTATTTCCCAGACGGAGTTTTTGTGCGCATGTGGTCTTTGTGGCCGCTGCCCAGCAGAAGCCCTTTGAGAGTCTGGCTCTGGTGGCCAGGCAGTCGTGCATTCCTGGGTCCCAGAGGACGGTCACAGTTGGAGAGAGAGTTCTTGGCAGACCACCCCCACGCCCCCCAGGACACTGCACAACAGCAGACTGAGACACACCCAGAGTCTTTCTAGGAAGGCGGCTTATTGGCTTGTCCTGGAGGTTTGGCCTGAGATGCGGACTTCAGGTGTAGCACATCCAGGGTCTACGGTGCAGACCATCTTTGTGCTTCCTGCCTCGCTACGCTTACCCTTCTCTCCCAGACGAAAGTCTACACATTCAGCTGGAGCCTTGATTTTTGTGACCGCCAGCCAGGCAACTCCTCTAAACCGCTTGGCACTGGTGGCCTGAGGGGCTTACACTTGAGGTGCCATAGGACTGTATATATTTATATACCTTAAAAGCTGCTGCCTGGGAGTCTGACTGCCAAGCAGCCTGAATCTAGGTGCTGAATGAGATCTCCCCCTCTGGTACACTAACTGGTCTTGGCACACCCTCAACTACTGGGAGCCATTACAAATAAAATAGGCTGCTGGGGCAATCACAGGTCTGAGAGACAACCAAGAGCAGGGCAGGGTTGAACAAGTCATGGTGATAGAATGTACAGCATAGTGACTATAATTAATAACACTGTATTACACATTCTAAAGTTGCTAAGAGAGTAAATCCTAAAAGCTCTCTTCACAAGAAAAAAGTTTTTGTAACTCTGTATAGTGACGGATGTTAACTAGACATAGTCTGGTGGTCATTTTTGCACAAATCATTACATTGTATACCTTAAATTAATATAGTACATGTCGAATGTACCTCCATAAAAAAACAAACAAAAACTGTAGTTGACTTAAATGTGTTATCAAACAACAGATGCCTCATGAAAGGCATATTTAAAATATGGATTATAATTTCCATTCAAGTAAATATATTAGTCCAGGTGAGAGTGTATATAGGTTTATGCCTATGGTTCCATGTGACTTTTTTTGACACGGACAAATTTACAGAGCTTCATAATTTACATGGTGTTCTGCTAAGTATGTGGCACCTTCATCTTGTTATTCATAAATACACTTGTTAATAAAACCATATCGCTTTTTGTCATAAGATGACCATTTTCTCATTTTTAACATAAATTTTCCTATTTATATGCCATTCATAAATCTTTGATTTTTTATTAGATTATGAAATTTCCCACAAAATTATTAGAAATTATGGGTTAATTTGTTTAGTATTTTTTACTGATAATCCAAAAGTAATATTTTTATAGAGGACTATTTTGAGTGTCAGGAAAAAAATACCTTCTTTATTACTTATATAAATTTATTCTCTATTTTCTAGTTAAAATTTATTGCAGTTTTTAACTTCCAGTTGCCCTTACAATTCCTGGCCATCTTCTTTTTCTTTAAAAGGACATCTTCTTACCCTAATAGGATGTTTCTGTAACTTGAATCTATTTAAATAGATGTAAAAAATTACTCAAGACAATATAATTATAAACATAAACATATTCCATTAAGAATTTCACTCAGAAGTATTTTTCATCTAATAAAAGCTAATGAAGAGATGCTATGAGGAAGAAAACAAATAATTCTTAATCTTTTCTTATTCCCATGAATTATTTTATTACTTAATTATAAAGTTTGTTTTGAAGTATTATTCTTAAGAATAAACATTTTATTTAAAAAAAAGCACTATTATTTGTAGTGTTATCTTGCCAAATTCAAAAAAAATCTTGTGAGGTATGGTGTGATTATATCTGTACTTGACACTATTATTTTCCTTTTTTCTTATGTTCTCCATTATAACGTGAGTCAAATTAAGAGTTCCTCTTAGATCCAAAGTAATGCAAATTGAGTCGTTTGAAACAAAGCCACGCTGCTGGAGCATATTCTAATGTTGCAACTCTGGATGACAGAACCTGCCCTGGTCATTTACCTGCAATCCTAAAACCAAAGTTAACATCCGTAGAAGTTAAGTGCCCCTCATTTCAACTTACATGCCCCAAATTAAATACTGATACTTTTATGTTAATCAACCTTTAGCCAGATATTTACCAGTAAAATCAAATCCCAAATTATTTCTTTGCTTAGCAAATAAAGCAAAGGCAACATTAATGTGAGTTCGTGGGTGCTTGTGTACGCTTTAGTTTCCTTCTTAATTTTCTACTCCTGACCTGCTTTGTCCCCAGTTATTCTACTTTGTCCCACAAAATCCAGCGGGGATGTTTTCCACGATTCAATTTGCCTTTGGGACGACAGCCAGTCAGTGTGCTTTCCTGAGAAAAGTGACCTGATGACAGTTTTACTGGCCTTGTCTTATTTTTGAAACAGAAAAACAGCAAGTTTCCATCTTTCTATAATTTTTCTTTCCGTGGGTGAGAAAGCTAAATGGCAGCCGCGTGGACCACGTTCAGCTTTCCTTATCAAGAACCCTGACTGGTGGACTGGCCGGTAAGGGGGCTGCTGCGACTTGAAGCACTGCAACAGTGTCTCTCCTTCAAAAAACAAAACAAGCGTGAAGTTGGAAAGTTGGGAACCAAGGGAAACGCTGTCATTTTGTTAAACAGGTAAATTAACCCCAAATGCTTAAATATTTTTTTTTACAATTGCGCTGAGAAAGAAAAGTGTCTATCAGAGTCTTAAAGGCAGAACTGAAAACAGAGTCAGCGTTTATAAACAACTGTAGCCAAAATCTAAAGAACTTGCAGGTCTGAGGTTTGTGAAAAACCTGCTGGACCTTTTTCTCAGATCCTGTGAAAGTCGCTGTGATGGCGGCTCTCAGTGAGTTTTAGTATCGATGATGACTAGTGATAATAAAAAACTGTAATTCTTGATATCTGCCTTATACCAGGTACACTTTAATGCACTCTTCAATACATGCTTTTATTTAATTTTCACATCCAACCTATGCAATAGATATCCCCATTTTACTGATGAATGGGCTATCTTGGAGAAGTCAAAAACCTTTGTTTCTGATCATTCAGCTGGTAAACTGCAGAGCTTATATTTGAACTATAGTCAATCTGACTTTAGAGTCTTAGATTAACAGTTATACATATGAATATAATATTTATATCTTCTTCTTGAAGAAGAGCTACCTGAACTTAAAATCTACACGATCAGATTTGAATTTTCTTTGATTTGATAATATATTTATTTTTAGCTCAATTTGTTGAGTTTCATTGTACCTATCTAAATGTTAATATTTGAAGAATCAACAGAATTATATAAAGGAAATGCATGGGCTGAACGTGCAAATAGAAAAATCCTATTTGTTTTTTTACAGGGATATTTTAAGGAAAAATAATCTAATAATCTCCCTGACAAACAAAGGCAAAGCATACTATTTAGCTCCTAGAATGAAAGTGCCCATTCTTAAAACTGAAGTCCAACGTTAGCATTTGAAATGCATGTTTTAATGGGGGAGCAGCAGGCTCCTTAGTCCGCTGCTTATAGACACCATGTGGACTAGTTAAAGAAGCACAGATCATTTTATTTCCATCTGCAAAATCTCGGTTGTCATTCTCAGAGAGTGCTCTCTAGAGAGTATATACCAGTTTTCTCTTTCCAATGGGATATAGGACAACTCTAAAAACAATTACTCCAAATCTCTCTTTCTCTCTGATTTGCATATCTATAATAAATCAGACTTTCACTATGTATTTGGAAGTTATGATCAAGAATCTGTGGTTCTAGAAATGTCATCTAAAATGTCTCAGATCCACAGAGATTGCTGTTCCTATTACACAAAAGCGCTCTGATGCACATTTATAGGTGTGCTTGGGTATTGTTAGGCTTCAGGGTAATTAGGCCTAAGTGGAAAATAATTCACATAAATAATTCTCGTGTTTCTTCTACAACCAAATCAAAATTCCTCAGGCTCTTTTCTCAGTCAATTTTCCAGTATATATATTCAAATTTGCCACTCGTGATGGTTTCTTTGCACATCACAGTATCAGTGTATAACAACTTCCGACCACCTAGAATGCATGTGCATTACAGAACACCGGGTTCCAGCTTCCAACATTGAGAATTTCTTCCCTTAACAATAAAGTTCTCTGTGAGCTAGCCCTGAATATCCCAACTCCACCACCGGTTTCCTCCCTTACTTCTCTGCTCCTAGGTTTCCAATTTTCTGAAGTGCTATGTGGATGGAGTCTTTGCATCAGCATCGGCACAGCCTGAGGTGTTTTATAAGAGCACACACACTGTGGCATCTTTCCTGCACTGCAGAATTAGAATCTCTGTGCATGAAGGAAGCACTTACACAGGTTTCTGATATTTCTGTCACAGACTTGCGTTCCCAAGCTGGCTTGTGTTGGAGGTCCTGAGAGCAAAAATTGTATCACAGATCTGAGACACTCAAATTCGCCATCAGGATATGGTGTGAAGAGAGAGGATATGCAGGCCGAGGAAAGTGGGGAGAAAAATCTCAGCATTTAACTTTCTCTAAATATCACTTTTCCAATTTATAATGAAGAAATATGAGGGATGTTGGGGCACTATGTGTGTAGCAGACATAAAACGCACAGCATGGAGCGTTACTCCTGGTAGGTGCCCATTCGTTGCTGTAGTGTGATATTCATTCACTCAATGAATTTTTAAGTGCCTGCAATAGTCAAGCCCTGTGCCAAGCATTGACTACAAAAATGAGCAAAAGCAGACATGGCTTCTGCTCAGGAGACATGCAGAGCATTGGTAAAGATGGATGAGTATGAAATAAATACAAAATGACTATAAG
This sequence comes from Mormoops blainvillei, assembly GCA_004026545.1. Taxonomy (NCBI): domain Eukaryota; kingdom Metazoa; phylum Chordata; class Mammalia; order Chiroptera; family Mormoopidae; genus Mormoops; species Mormoops blainvillei. The sequence goes on from PVJD01007535.1 coordinate 56,031, forward strand.
ACAACAAATGAGACAAATACTAGAAAGGGGAGAGAAATGACATTAAGGAATTTGACATAAACAGAGACAGGGAAATATATATTTCAGAAAAAATTCCAAAAGAAGTGTACAAGGTTGGAGAATTGGAACAATTTAAGCAGAAAGATCAGAATGTACTTTACAATCCTGTGGTTACTGTAAAATGCCCATATTCAGTGATCTTGTCTCATAAGCCTTTAGACTGATCATCTTTTTACAGATGAGAAAACTGAGGTTTAGAGAAATTAATTAAGGTGGGCGAAGTCACACATGACTTAGCAAGAGATGGGTTTATGATTAGAAATGCTTTTGGTTCTGTTTGAATCTTATATTTCATTTACTTGGACATGAAATGTATTTCAAAGGGGAAATGATAGTAATACCTTCTTAGGCTTTGCTTATAAGAAGATGTTGATAATGAAGTGTTAAGTCTCCAAAGTTGGGAGTAGGGAGCAAAAGGGAAATAAAAGAGGGATATAATGATACTTTCTTACATCACAATTTTGCTGTGGGCTGGTATAAATCCCACTGTGGTAAAAGTGGCAGAATGGAAGTGTCTGGAATTTCCATTCTCTTTCAAAAGGTTAAATCAAAATCAACTCTGTATCTCTGGAGAAATTGTAGATGTTAGTGCCACCACTAAAGGCTTGAAAGATGAAGATTGATGATTCTTACCACATCCCCAGTTAGATTAATACAGAAGATAAATGGATCTCAGAGGATAAGGGTGGGTTATTATAGGCTTAATCAGGTGGTGAATCCAATTATATCTGTTCTTCTTGACAAGGTCTCCTTAGTTGAGAAAATCATTATAGCCTATTGAATCCATTATGTAGCTATTAAACTGTTGAATCTCCTCCCCTACGCCCTTTCTCCAGTAGTTTGCTCTTGCCTGGAAGGGAAAACAGTACACTCCTACCGTTCTACCCCAGGGTTTGATCAGTTGTCCAGCTTTGTGCTACAATTTTGATTGAAGGAAATGTGACTACATGACTGCTTCACTGATGGTATGTTGGTTCATCATATTTGCCGCATCCTGAAAATATGAGGAAAAAAAGGAAGTGGAAGAAACCCTGGAAGACTTGTTAAGACATTTTACGAAGTACTAGAAGAGGAGGATAAAAATCTTGACAATATAGCAACCCATTACCTGGAGAAGTACCTGGGGAATATCAAGATAATTTCTTCAAAATGAAAAACAATTATATGTTGAACCTGTTACCACTAAGAAAGAAGTATAGTTCTTTGGAATTATTTTTTTTGCGGGCCACTTTAGAGGTAATGCATTTTATATCTGCATGTGTTCTATGACCTTGAAGATTTCCAGAGCAAGAGAAGAGCTGTCTAACTGATCTAGGCAAACAATTGTGCCAACTCATTGACTTTAGAAAGAAGGGAAGGAAGGGAGAGAGAAGGGAAGGAAAAGAGAGAGAAAGGAAGAGAAATATCAGTGTGAGAGAGAAACATCAATCAGTTACCTCTCACGCACACCCTGACCGGGTACCCAACCCGCAACCCAGCCATGTGCCCTGACTAGGAATCAATCTGGCAACCTTTTGTTTTTAGGGATGATGTTCCAACCAACCAAGCCACATTGGCCAGGGCTGGGCCACTCTAATGAACTAGCAGATATTATGATGATAAAATTTATGTAGCAAATTTGGGAAATTGAGTGAAAATAAGTCAAACTCCAAAGAGAAGAATCCATAACAGAGAGAATGCAAAATGATTCCCTTTGGGTAATTAACTGGACTCATTAAGGAGTTTCTCTTATTTGTAATCACCTTAGTAGAGACCATAGTACCAGGGGATGAAATGACTGGAGTTGCCCCTCATATAGAGGTACCATTATATCTGCCTAGCCATTAATTTGGGGGTGCCCAGCAGCACTCCATCATCAAACAGAGTGTCAAACCAGCAGACCCTAAATGCACAAGAAAGTTGCCTGAGTATGTAGTTCAAGCCCTACCCATGCCTACTCCCCCTCACTGCCATCCCCCTATAAACCCAGAGTCACAGCTACTCGGGGAGTTGGTTATAGCCTGTTTCTTGAGCAGAAAATTCAAGTCTGAATTAGGGATGGTGTTCCATGCTATACAGGGCCCTGAAGGAGAGCAGGAAGAAAAAATTATCTAGGTGAGCCTAATTTTAAATACATCATATTGTCCTCTTTGCCTGAAAGAGGAAAACGCTTGATGTAAAGAACTATTTTACTCAAGGATAATGATTCAGTTTGGCTGGATGATCAGGGTCTTAGAAACATACAAATTCAAGGATTGGTAACAAAAAGGTCTAAGGGAAGATAAACATTGGTTGGATTTCCATAATGGCCCTAGAATGAGAGAATATTTGAGTCTTATTTGAACTGTCATCAAGAGTGCCCTACTGAAAAGACAAGATGACTCTTCTATGGGTGTCATTCAGTCTCATTCTCCAGCTATTCCAGTGCTTGTTTATTGAATTAGTTCATTCAACCAAGTCAACATTAGACATTTTCATAGGGCTTGTCTGCAACACTGTCAGTGAAGGAAAAGTCACATCTTTTCAGTCATGGTTGGGAAGCGCAGAACAGGGATGACTGGATAAATGCATCCCACCCTAAGAGCATGATAGTACCTTTAGTTTTCCCTTCTAATTTCATCACATCTTAAGAGAATTTCACTGTATGTCCTAGATAGACAATTTAGAAATTGATTAAGTGATTTAGGAAGAGTATGCATACACAGCATACTTTGGGATATTTTATCTTCTTACCAAAAGATTTAGGGAGATTAGACAGTGAGGTAAAAGGGGGTTAGAAATAAGGTGGAGTAACAGAAATATTAGGAAGTAGCATCTGTGGTCTGCTTCCTGTTAATGAATTATATTAGCCTTCTTTTATAAATGTTTTCATTTAATCTCATGGGTACTTTGCAAAAAAAGTATTACTGTTCTCAATATAAGTGAGAAAACAGATAAACAAGGATAACATAATTTGCCCAACTTACACAGTGAATGAGTGATAAAAATAGAAGTTGAACTTAACCCTTCTGGCTCGAATAATCAAAGGGAAAAAAAGATGATGAAAAAGTTTTAAGCGCATTATTGGATCTCATAGATCAGCTTATTGAGCTGATCTTATAGATCTTAAATGGTCCTACCAGTCATTCTTGGTGCATCAATTAGGTGGGCAGCGAGTGCCCAGGTCATGGAAATATCTTGCCAAGTTGCTCAATCGCTGATTCTGCCAAACAAGGTGAAGTTTACTGAGTATGTGTGTGTGTGTGTGTGTGTACAGTGTGTGCTTAGAAGGACTGAGTGTTAAAATGGCATGTTTTCTTGACAAATCAGTTTTCAACAATAGAGCTTTTGGAAAATTTAAGTCCTCGGCTTTGGATTTGAAAGAAATTACTTGTCAAGTATAGTTCTAAAAAGATATATTTTCTATTTTTAAAAAAAGGGAAATTCAAAAACATAGCGTTAGTTTACCATGGTGGTACAAAAGAGTGAGAAAATACAATAAGCATAAGGAGCGCTAGAATTTCTATTTATATGGTTATATGTGTTGAAAATATCTGAGCAGTCTGTATAAAGAGATCCATTTAATTGTCATAAACTCACTTCTTTTTCTCGGTCTGTTTGATCAAATAACCATTTAACACGGCACATATATAAGCATTTCGAGGAAAACTAAGTTAATTTGGGGGGTCCTGTCTAGGCCAATGGCTTTTTTCAAAGCTATGTAAAGCCAAGTTTATGTAGGAAACCAAGAAGTTAATCTAACAACGAGAGTAAGAGGGTCACAACACAGTCTTTCTCGTGATATGAATAACAGAGTTTAGAGTATAACAGTCAATCTTTCAGTCTCTTTTTTTCCCCTCTAGTTTTCATTTCTTGTGCCTGACTTTCCCCTATTTTGTTGCAGCTGGTGATCAATACATCAAAGGAAAACAGAATTTCCAGTGAACGTGTCTACACAAAATGGGGAATTTTGTGAATCTTATATTTGGCATCCGATTTCCGGCCTGTTTCTACAAGCTTTGAGCCTGGATTCCGGACAGTGGGGAAGGCACTAGGGAGCCGTGGGGAATTCACGTGTAATAGGGTAATAGGCAACTGAACTGCTTCCCCTGAACTCAGGGAGCACCTTCTGCGCAGGATGCTGGAGGGTGTACAGGACGGCTACAGGACATGGTAGCAAATGGCTAAACAGCATGGGGGAGATTGGAAGAATGTATAGTGCAACAGATACCAAAAAGCTCTTTCTTGGGCAAAATACACAGACAAAAGTTTACAGAGCTCGTGGAAGAAATTAAGAGTTGATAAAAGACTATATTTGAAGTTTCAGACCAAGAGCCTGAAGGTTTTTGAAATGCATGTTAAAATTTTTCTAAAAGCTATTTAATAAAAGGTCTTTCTAGTTTAAATGTAATTGAGTGACAATGATAAGTCATAAGCAATAGAGAACTTGAATTTATCCATTCACTCCACAAATATTTATTAAGCATTAGTTGTTGCTAGCATGGTGCTGGATGTTGGTCTGATTTCTGCCCTAAAGATACTTACAGGGTACAACAAGCAGAATGGAATAGTCTAGATAGGCCAGGGATATTTCCTTTGGCTAGACATTGCTGATATAACTAGAAATTAAAATTAGAATGATGCTGTATATTAACTATAGATTGTTGTATGTATTTACTTTAACTTAGATTAATGGTTAAATGAAGTCCTCATAGGTAGTGCAGTGGTTTAGGATGGTAGGGAATAAGAGTATTCATTTTTCATCATTCAGACTCTGTAGCTGAAAGGTCCAAGTTCAAATATTAGGTCTAGTACTTAATAGTTCTGTGACTTTGGGCATGTTATTTAACCTCTTAGTTGAGAAAGCATTCGTATCTACTTTAAGAAGCTATTGTGAGGATTAAATATACCTACTAACTATCAGCATGGTGCCTGGTACATAGAAAATATGAAATATATTTTGCTATTATTACAGTTTGAACTTATCATATTAGCTGTTACTTTAAATTAATTCCTTACTGTTATTTTAAGAACTCGATTTAAGACTATTATAGACTCTACCATAACAAAACATCTGGACAGAACAGAACCAAACTAAAACTTAGTAACACTCTCTTTGGACTATGTAAACCAACCAAATAGCTCTCCTTACCAAATGCTGCCTTATCTATGGTTATTCCTATGCAAATAGGCATGTTTCCTAAAATAGCATGATTGCTTGGGGGTAAAAGTCCTGTCCTATAACAAGATCCAGGCCCTTTCTTCTGGCTCTACCCCCTAATGGCTGTGTGACTTTCATCTCTCTGGGTCTCCATTTCATATCTGTGAAGTGACGAGATACTACAGGATAACCTCCAAAGCCCCCTGAGGCTCTAGTATTCTATGAGATGGTATCATCAGAATTGTTAACAGCATTGTGGTTCCTCTTCCAGTCAGTAACTTGCAGTCAGTAACTTGCTTGGCTGATAAAATGTGAGTGGAAATGATGTGTGTCTTTTGCAGGAGGAAGCCCTTACAAACTAATATATAAGTTGCCCAAACCTTTCCCCATCTCAGAGACTGGAAGCAAGGTTCACAGGGCTCTTCTGCTGGCCACATAATATGAGTCAGAAAGAAAACTTTGCTGTTTTAAGCCATTGATATTTTAGGGCTATTTGTTCCTTGTATCAACTAACATGCCCTGACCGATACATGTGGTGTAATGCAGTGCAGAGGCAATGTATGTATCACTGCAGAGCATAGTGAGTGTTTAAAACTGTCCTGTTTTATGGCTATCATTATGATTTTATCTGACCCAAGGAATTGTTAGCAAATATCAAGTGGCTCAAATTTGCTTGCACAATGAATTATTAATGTTTTCGATCTGATTTTTGGTTGTATTTCACCACATATGGTATGCCTCTCTCTTTGCAAGATTCACCATTCAGTTTCTCTCAGGCTCTGTCTCTATGTAGTACAAACCATGTGAGAACCAGAATATCTTTCTCCTTGGTCTGCTGAAAATAATAATAATTTGTTCAGTTCAGTTAAACAGCCATTGATAAAGCACATGTTATGTGTCAGGGACAGTATTAGGCGACTATTAGAATAACCTTCTCACGTTAATGAAGCAATTCTCAGGAAGCCTGGGATGAGGTACATTATTCTGGACCCAGAAGAATAATGTGTGAAATGGCTATTTCCCTTTACCGTGGCATTGCTAGTCATCAGGTGTGGCTCGCTCTGAAAGCCTAGAGTCACGCCTCGAGCAGAGACACTGGGACAATGGCACCTGGGGCAAGTTGTGGAGTTTTGGCAGCTAATGAGGAGCTTGGGGGTAAGAGCCTGACTGAGGCTAGGGATGTGGACAAGATGATCTTTGTTGATATCCAAGTTTTAGCTCTCCTTAAAGGGGAAAGAAAAAAACTTGTAGGATTCATACTTTAGTTAAAGGTTTCGAGATAAGCAGCTTGAGGATATCAGAAAAGCATCATGGTAATACAATGCCTTTTTTTTCCCCCTTTCTATTTTTTATCCCATTTGGAAGAAATGATAGCTCATTTCTGGAAGCTGATAAGTCCTCCAAAAAACTTTAAATTGTAGTTGATTACACTGACCTAGGGATATCCTGCTATCTAATTCTTGCCCAAGAATGTAACTGGCAAGCTGACTCCTGCTGGCTTACAATATGATTACTTTAAAAAAGCCACTTACCAGGCACAGAGCCTTGATGTAGATATTTGAACATTATGAAAATGAATTCATAAGCCAAGTCTGTCTGTCAGATGTTTTTAATTTAAATATTCTGATGAGTGATGAGACTCAGCAAGAGGGCATCAAAAATTGTCTTGTGAAATTAAAAAAAAAAGTCAGGAAAAGAGGTTAGAAAAGTTTCAACATTTAGTTTATAATCATATGCCTAGTTGGAGTTTAAAGTTTCAGGTCAGGAAAGATTTTGATTTTCCAAATCTGGCTTTTACTACTTAAAATTCACGTGTCATGCTATTGGGATTTTTATTTTTATAACGGATGTTACATATTTTACCACAGGTTACCTGTGGAACACTGGTGAGATCAGTTCAGTAATGATGTAAGAAGCCCTTTTACCTGAGCTTCCAGAGTGCACAACACTACAGGTTTCTCTTTCTAAATTAAGGCAGGTAGCCCGAGGCCATTCTAACGTCAGACTGTTTTTAAACACGCGCATGCATGTGTTTTAAATGAATGTTGTAGTTTCCGTGCAGCATCATATGCTCTCGTGCATGACCTTCTACTTGAGAGCAGTGTTTTACTATGTCTTCCGCAGAGGGTCTTTACACAGGCTTATTGCTTAACGCCAGAGTGGCCTGTAGTTATTTGAAGGGCCAAGCCCAATGGTTGCTACGTCTGGCCCACCCCGCCTCGGTTCAAGGCTTAGAGAAACTGTTTCACTGCCCTCCTAATGCCTGCAGTCCAAGGCCACTGTCACTGTGGCCGCGAGTCCTCAAAACTCCCAAGCAGGCAGGTAAGAGAAGTGAATATTTTGCTGGAAGCAGCACGGATGATGATGAGGTAGGTTCTTCACAAATCAGGCAGTGCCAATGTGCGTCACAGCTTGAAAAACGGATGTGGAGATGGCGTTTTGAGGATTCTTTCACTTGATCTGGGTCCTTTCCTAGCATTCTGAGGTTAGCCTTATTCTTAACTTTTAGCCAATGTTCAATTTTTCAAGAAGACTTCCTTCCTTGTTTATAGTCTTTCCTAGACACATCTTTTGTGCCTGTTCCTCTTTACATTGGTTGTTTTGCCTGTCAAAATATGTTTGTGTCATTCAATGAGATTTTTCATGGTGCTATCGCTATGTGCAGAGCTAGACACAAAGAAAGGGAGATTAACTAAGCATAGTCTAGTTGGAGATAATAGATTTACATATGTGAAACATTTACATAACAAAGCAGTGTTAACTACTCTGAAGGGCCTGAGATTTCACTGCACTTAGAACTTTACAAGTTGGCCTGTCACAGTTGGTTTCATGGGTGCTGGGAGAAGACCTTCTGACTGGTCAGTGTTCGTGCTGGACTGCACATGTGTGGTTGGGGAGTAGTATGGTCTCTCTGTTGCAATTGGTTATTCTTCAACCAGGAATAGTAGATAGAATTCTCCATTTTTATTTGCTAAATCTGGCAACCTGATCTTCAGTATGGTAAGGCTAGGTCCCTACAGTGTAGGAGCTCAAATCCAAACTGGCAGTTACTTTTGTAGGTAAATGATGCCCATTAAAGGCACTTGGGCAAAGAGTTACACAAAAGAGTGTTGTTTTAGGGAAAGGAAAGTAATAATGGCATGCTAGGATAGATGATAAATCAGGTCTTCCTGATTACCTAGATGATTTCTACATTTCTCTTTTGGAGCAGAGGTAGAGAAAATCTAACCTAAGGTTAGGAGATGAGTGATTTAAGGTTGAGTTTTATGAAGACAGATAGTAGATTTCATGGGTGTGATATAAATAACATGTAGGAGAACTATGTCTCAAAGCATGGTTGTGGCATGTATGACCTATAATCGTTCTGTGAATTGTCAGTGTGGAACAGGTCATTAGTGATCCAACTGAGCAGCAGAGAAAGACAGAGATAGCTGACACCTGCTCTGAATTGAAAGAGCCAGAGACAGGGAAACTTTTCACCAGAAAGGCCTGTAAGGGATATAATGCCAATGCATTGTTTAATTTCTGTTAGGACATGAGTCCCCAGAAGAAGAGCTGGGGGGAGGGGTAAATAACAGTGTTCACACATTAGGATGTTGATTTGGATGAGCTTTGCATTTCCATAATGGTGGTGGGTTTGGGTGCCAGGGGTATTGATGAAGAAAACTAGGATGAATAAAGCAGTGGGTTGGACATTGGGCAGAGGGACTATTCTGATAGGAGGGGTAGGGGTTAGGGATGGGAGTGATGAGAAATCACGATATCCAATTAGGAAGAGGTCCTTTACAGAGTGATAGAAAATGGGAATGCAGAGGTAACTAGTCAGGGGTAGCTCCAATGTTGTAAAGGGAAAGTCAGTGGGGTTTCACTAAAATACAGTTGTCTTCTCTGGGTTTCAGTGACAACCCTGAAGATGGAATTTATACCTTTTGTTTTCACAATATGGAGAAAGCTATGATCCTTTGCGGTTAAGTGGAAGATAAAACAAATAATAAGGCCATTTTGTTTGTTTCCGAATAGTACACAAAATAAGTTTGCTGACACATCAGATTTTAGGGGGTTTTTTTGTTTGTTTTGACATAGAGAACAGGTGCTATAAAATATACTAACAGCTAATATTGGAGATTCTAGTATAACCTCTAAATATTATGGAGAAGAAAGGGAAATATAGGAAAAGGATGTTGTCATAAAAGTTTTAGTTGAAGCTCTGAGAACGTTGATACCATCTTTCTAAGTGGGGTACAAAACCATGATGTAAAAGTTTCAAATGAGGTATTTGTTCTAGCTTTAAAGCAAGATTGAGTCTGACCATTACACAGGAGTAAATGACCTAAATACTCTACTGTAAATGTATTATGGGATGACCATAAAACTTTTTATTGCCTAAGGAGTACCAGAAAACATCAAGGGTCCAGCCTTAATTTTCCTCCAGGTACCAAGAAAGATCTAGTCCATAGAGTGTACTTTAAGAGTAGTAAGAGACAGCAATAAATTTTCTTTATATTATATTTTTAAGTCATGATTCTTGACTATAATGATTACCCAAAATTAATATGTCAGGCCAAAAGGCAGATACTAGGAAAGAAAATGGGTAGGACTCTGGAAGTTTGGTACACAGAACGTATGGGATAAGAGTAACATTTGTAGATGCAAGCATATCTAAAAAATATGTTTTAAGTAGGCAAAAAGGAAATCAGGACTTCCCAAGCACCCTAATACTCTCCAAACCTGTCAACGGGTCAAACCTGTCGAAGCTTAATTTTATAAAGAAAAATAATAAAATTGGTCCTCTTATCTTGTATAACATATTGGCAATTCAGGGTTCAAAATATGCTGGATGGGACTTAAGCCTTTGTTAATGAAAATGAAAAATATAAGAAATATCACTGGCCAACATTTACCCCAGGCATATAAGGTATGAAATTAAGGCAAAACTGCTTTCTCTCTAAGCTTGATACATACCATGGACTTTTAGCAAATACAGAACATGAAGAGTTCTTTACAATAATTCATTTAATGACTGGAAAATATATTCCACCTATGTATTTTCTTCTAAAAAATGTTTTACATCAACCTTTCTAAAATGCAAATGCATTACTTTTAAAAATAAATATTTGAATAATTCTGGGTTTCTTTTCTAGCACGAGGAAGCAGATGGTTTGCGGGGCGATGGGAAAGTAGCTAGGAGCTACTGAGGCAGTGGCTAGGACCAAAGAGTTAAGTGACTACCTTTGCAGGGTCATAGCTTTCTGTCGATAGTCCCTTGTTTGGCTGGTACGGAAGGGAGGGCAAGAACATTTCTCTAGTATGGGTCCCTTTTTCCTATGTGTTTTGACACACTGTGACAAACAAGACTGTGCCGTAGCCACAGGGAAAGAAGGAGAGTGCCAGCAAGAGCGACGGCAAGCTGGGGAAATCGGAAAACTAGGCTAAGTCACAGTGGTTTGCCCTAACAGGCTGCAAGCCAGCCACCCACCAAGTAGCACTGCGTGACTGTAGCAAAATCTTTGGAGTAGAACACCAGCATCGTGCCCACAACATAGAGGCTTTTCCGTTGGTGTCCAAATGTAGAGCATGTGTCACTGAGTCACTTACAATGAATTCTGCCTTTAAATTAGCAGCTGTCCTAGGACATTTTACTGGAGGGGGGGTTGGGGACGAAGATGCAATTTTGAGTATAATGGATCTGAGCTTGTCAGTTTTAGGGTAACCTCAGCATGCGTGACTGTGTCAGTCTGAGGGCTTTTCATGTTTATTACAGTGGCAATGACCTGTTTTTGGCCTCTTTAATATTTCTCAGCAAAGACTAGCGAGACAGTTATTTTAGTTAAGGATTTTAGGATTCTCCCTTTGTTTTCTCCTACAACTTGTATTTAAATAATTTGAGTGAAATCTTATTTAATTTATGAAAATCATACTCTAACCATCCTGCCAATTCCTGAGGTAATGGACACTGAATTCTCTTTCCCCCACGTCACCATTTGATCCACCATCAAGCAGAGATAGCAAGGCATTGGCTAATTCAGGCGTCCTCAGGTACAGAGAGGAAGAATCTGGTGGTCACGGTGACAGCAGGCCACTTGTGCAAGTCTTCAGAGCGGACAGACCATGCCGACCCTCCCATGGCCATTTGCTTCTCACTTGCCCCTCCCTCCCCAAATGCAAAAGATCTCTAATATGTGCATGCAGATGTCCCTTGCTGGATTAACATTCAGTGACTCGAGTTTCATACTGGGGCATACCCCGTTTTATTTGTGCTTAGGACATTATTTGAAGCCTGAGCACAAGTAACGCCTCATTTATCCACTAACAATAAAGAAAGAGCTACTTTGTGAAACTGCCAGATGATAACAGTCATAGGACCTGGGATATATTGAGCTCTTACTATGTGCTTAACCAGAATGGCGGCTGGCAGCCTCCCAGACGAACCCGTGGTTCCGCCTCCCCGAACTCAGGTTTTATGTAACGCCTTTTCCTGAGCTGGGGCTGGGTTTAGTGACTGTGACATGATCAATGCTTGTTACTTTCAGCCACTAAGTTTTTAGGTAATTTGTTACACAGCAATCAATAACTAATACAAATTTTAACATGTTATTTAATCTTTATAACAATGCAATGAAGTAGATATTATTATTACTATTATGAAGAAAGACTTTGAGAGGTTAAATACCTGTTCAGAGTAATACAAGTGGGATGAAATAGGAATTTAAACTTACACCTGCCTTACTCCAAAGTCAGTTTTTTAAACTGTTAACCTATTTTGTCTCAGGTGACAGAATTGGTTTTTTTTGTTTGCTTGTTTTGTTTTGTTTTAGACAGAGGGGAAGGGAGTGAGAGAGGCAAACATCAATGTTTGGTTGCCTCTCGTCCGCCCCCTACTGGGGACCTGGCCAGCAACCCAGGCATGTACCCTGACTGGGGAATTGAACAAACGACTGTTTGGTTTGCAGACCAACACTCAAACCATGGAGCTATACCAGCCAGGGCTCAGGTGACAGAAATTTTAAACATCAATGCATAAATAAAACAAACTTTTCTTAATAATCAGAATGTTGATGTTACTGAAAGCTTCTCTTGTCTTTCAGAAATTCAGATGGATGTTGCTCTGACCCTTGATATCAGTTTTAGCGAGGAAGGGGTGACAGTGTTCACGTGGGGCCCTGTGGCATCAACTCCCAGGCCCTGGTCTTCTCTCTGCTCCTCTCAAGTCTACCCTCTGAGGCTGCCCTCACTATTGCTAGCGGCCCTCTAGGGAACTCGGCTGTTTTCTCTCCCCGCCCCTCTCCTGCTACGCTCTTGGGAATCAGCCTCACTTAGCAATTGACCATCTGTAGTCCTTGAGAATTCTGGAGAAAACACTTTCTCCCTCTTGTTGAATAAAAATTATAACCAAGCTCATTTTGATGATGATGTTAGACCACATTGTTCCTTAGAAGTAACGCTATGCTTTGAGTCATATGTTCCCTACACCAAGGACATCAGATTGCTGCTTTTAAATAGAACTAGTTCTGCTTTCGTATACTCGTTTGACTCCCCTTTATCTTGCAATACTTTATTTACAATCCGGGATGGATTGCACTGTTTGAAAGTAAAAAGAGATGAACTAGGAGCAGGGGCTGAGGGCGACTCTAGTGCCTGTGCGTGTGGCTTTTTTTTCAGGACAGGTTCACTGTCTTATCTTGGATACTAGTAGTGCCGAAAGTTGATCTCTACCTACATGAGGCATATGCTATATGTTTTTAATTTCATTTCATATTACTTGCAAAAATGAACACATTCTTACTCATTTTATTCCTGGCTAATTCCAACAACTTTCAAACTACTCTTTCAGCCAATATTCTATTCCTTCCAGTCCAGCCCCTGTCTGGCTACCTGACGAGCCTTTCCAAATTAGCCCACTTCCCTCACAGGGAGCCTGCTGATGGCCTCCAGCACATCTTCACGAAACAATCGGAGAACTCTTCCTGTGGTTAATGGTTGGTAGTTTCAATAAACTGAAATGGGATGTTTATAGTGAGGAATTGACCAACTAAAGTTGGTCTTTGTCCATTAAAATGATCAAATAGGCTTATGATCACTATACCACTAATCCTGATTTATATTAAATTGCATTAAAGTGTGAAAATCAGTAGGAAAAATAGCATGATTTCTAATTCGATAGTCACCTCTAATATAATGAAAGTCATTTAAATGTAATATAAATATTTTTAATTAGTATGTTGCTTGAGATATAGTAGTTGTGGTAGAAGTACTGCTGGCAGTTGACAATAGTCTGATGGAACACCTAAACTGGGGCGCTGATTGTGACTAGGGCCTTACACGTATTGTCTCCTGATCCTCTAAAAATCCTGGGATGTAGGTACTAATACCATTCTATAATTTATGGTCTTACCTTAATTCACAAATTAGCTTACTTTTTTTCGAACTGTAAGTAACTATCAGTCCTGTTTTTATCAGTCAATAAAAAATGTCATGTTTCTTGCTCTTATGTTATAGGCATGTGCAACACAGCAGCTTAGGGAAATGAAATATCTTTTATCGTGAAATATTATACTTCGCTAAATCAAGATTGATTATAGCTGTTTGAAGCTTTCACCTGGGGGAATTTTCTGTCATACAAGTCACAGAACTTCTATTTGTTCTGCCTAGTTTAGCTTTTCTCTCTACTTTGTTGGATAAAATAAAAAGATGTGACAAAAGGAGACATTAATACCCACAAATCCATCTCTACCAAAGTGAAAATCGGTAGCTTTTATGGTCCCTTTGGTAAGGGGCTCCTTTTAGAACGAAGTCACAATGATAAATAATACTAATAGCTGTGGTGCTAGTAACAGTAGTCCATTTGTCTTAGAACATTTTTTTATGTACTCTTACTTTTCCAAGTGAGTCAAGCTAAAGTTCATTGTGTCTCTATTATAGTTGTGGTGTAGACGTGGATCAGAAAGAAACAAATGTAAGTAATTTTCTTGACTATTAAAATGTACCATAAGGGATCATCAAGCATTAGTCAAGTTATAATAATCTTAAAGTTCCCAAGTCTCAATTATTTCCAATCTTGTTTGACCTAGAACAAGACCTTGGGAAGTAATTTTAGATAAAAAGCACAAAGGTAAATAGACCCCAATCTGTTATAAACAATTACTTTTGAATATGTGGTCAAATAAAGAACCAATCTTTCCAAGTGAATCCTTCCCAAATTGAATCCCTATATATTTATAGGATCCTATGGTTGAAATTAATCAGACAACTCAACAATAATTGTGGTTAAGCATATAAAATATATTAAAGAAATCAATAAATTTGACACCAATCAATACATTATTAGTTATCTCACATTCTACATTTGGGTGCACAATTTAAAAGTAATACTGAATAAAGTTGAAGTTTTTTAGAACTGCTGAATACATTTTTAAAAAGTCAGGATCAAGGTGAACCGTATCTGTTGTGAGAAACTGTACCATGTCAAACCAAAGGATTCATTCCAATAGATAACAAGATAGTGAAGCAACTATTAGTTTGCATGTTTCCTATCTTCCAAGGATAAACACCTAGTGCAGTCTCTTCGCTTCTGCATGTGCATGTTTGTTTGCCCAGTTACTTGGGATTTCTCTTAAATAATCACTTTGTGATATAATTTCAACTAGAATTAAGAAGTAATTCAAGGTAAGTGCTAAATAATTCTAATAAAAAGTATTTTTCCAGTGATTTTGACTGTTCACATGGCTTTAATTCACTGGATGAACTTGGTAAAGTTGGCAAACAGAGAAAACCTCACACCCACAATCCTTACTGTAGCCTTGAGTGGCCGCGGTGTCTTGTTAGTAGAGCTGCTGACTCAACATGGATGGAATTTAGGGTCTCATTCTTCTAAATTAGCCTCCTCTCGCAGTGTCCATATTACCTGCATTTTTATCCGTACTTAAGTCCTCCTGAACGTCCAGATTTGGCTCTCTGGTTTCAATTTGGAATCAACCCACATCCACATTCCTCACCAGAGCCGCGGTTTTGTCAGTGCTTGTTTTATCCTGCGCCGCCCATCTCCGTTTCCTCATTTTGATCTCATTAGCTCAGAATCTTATCAAACTTATGTGTTCTCATTATTTTGCATAAAATTATTTACTGTTACTCCATAACATATAAGATAACATCCAAACTCTTTAGCCTGACCTTCAAGATATTTCACAAAATAACTAAAGCAAAAATATTCTATCCGATTTCCCTTTCACATTCCACTCCCATGAACTTTATCGTTTAGCTTTCTTGGAAAATGCAATTCTCTTTCCTGCCTTTATATTTTTACTTCTGAGGTTCTCTTACCTCCCCTCCCCCATGCCTCTTCCCTTCTAAGACCTCACAGTCTCCTCAGATCATTTCAGTTTATAGTAATCATTTCTGCATTTGAAGCCTGAGGGCCTATTATTCTCAACTTCACTGTTCTTCTTTAGGACAGGACCATTCTTTATATCTCTCCTTTGAGCCTATTTTAGGGCCCTTTAGTTATCATCTAATTTATTTTTAAAAGTATTCAAATAAAACTACTTAGGAGAATTCAATACAGTGAATTTATTGCTCCAAAAGACTTGCTGTGATGCCAGCCTTTCTCAGACCCATATAGAGGTATACCTTGTAGGCACTGAGGTATGTGGATGATGACACTCAAAAGTTGTGAGTGAGGACTTTTGTTAATGTCATTTCAACAAAGTCCTTGATTCTGCAGGCCCATTATTGCATATGGCCGCCCTGAGTGAATAGCAGGAATAGTACTATTTTGGATGAATATTAATATGGGCAGATTAATCTACAATTGATGAAAGTTCAGAAGCTAAAATAGAACAAGATTTTGGGAAAAATCTGTCACAAAATCTAAGTTAATTAACTTATTTGTTATTTGATGTTTATTTTGAACCTACAAATAGTGGCATTAAACCTTTCCTAGACCTTTTTGTGTGGTTTCAAATGCTCTGGATATTCCAATATCCACTCCTTAAAAAAAAAAAAAGAAAGAAAAAAAGTCATTCAGATGTCCCCATAAATTATCAAAATGTCCCAGAGATTTTTAATATGTCAGAACTTAAAAATACAGCTCCTAGCTAACCTCTTGTACATAGAAAATTATTTGACCACCTGTACATATACAGGTAATATGTCACTGTCTCTGCCAGATCAAAGGCTTCCAAATGGATCAGGTAGACAGTTGGTTGAAACAGAAATTTTAAAAATAGCTATGTTTTAAAATAAACCGAAGCCTGACTAGACTTAAGAAACTAGACCTAAAAGATAGAAGCAATAGAGAATTACTTTTCATGCAGAAATTGTATTGGGTAAGAATGTCTCATTCCCATAAGTTTTAAGTCCCAATTAGTTATTGAATTTGACAATTGAAAACAGTAAGTCATAATATAGCTTATGGGAAATACTGTAATTTTCTGAAATGGAAAATAGAAGGATGTGACCTATGTACTAAAACAAAGAGTTTATGTTGATCTGGATGCTGTAGCTTTATTTTGTAATCTTTCCTTTGGATGGTTATTGGAGTTAAGGTGGGAGGGAGGGAGTGTCACCAACATGGTAATGGAAAAGTACTTCTTGCCAGACAAAATGATCTGTGTTCCAGGTCTAGCTCTGGCACATTATAGATATGTAGCCTTGTGGAAAACTACATAACTTTTTGATATATACCCTCATTTATGAAGTGAGGATTCCTTCACAGAGTGACAATGAGGATTAAATAAAATAATATATGCAAATTACATAGCACTGTGCCAGGTAGCTAGGCACTTTTATTATATTAGCTTTTTTCTTCCCTTGGAAATAAAATAATCTAGCTATGTAAAATAGAGATTCTATTGTTTTAAGGACCATGTATATGGATCATTGTTAAAATAATAATATAATACAGGGCCTGGCACAAATAATGCTCCTTTTTTATTACAAAAAATTTCTTTTACAAAATCATAAGCATGTAATTCTGTAACATAACAATATCACACTCAAGCACACCGTATGACATTTTAGGTGAAGTGTTCAAATTAAAACTGTAAATTGTTACACCCACATTATTACCCGACCAACCACACTCAAGCAGGAGTTACTTCTGCTGGACCCTGTATGTAGATGTATAACCGTTTGCTGCCCCAGTGCCTATCAGTAGAATTTCATGCCAGCCACATATGTGATTTTAAGTTTTCTAGTATTTTTTTAATCAAAAAGAAACAGAGAAAATTAATTTTAATACTGTATTTAATTAACCTAATATTTGCATAATATTATTTCAACACGAAACTAATATGAAACATTATTAAGGAGATATTCTTTATATATTTTAGGGGTTACTAACTCTTTGAAACTGAGCATGTTCTTCACACTTACGGCACATCAAGTGAGCACAGCTGTGAATGAGAATCTCCACCAGAATGGCCTCTGTGATCAGTGCTAATGCTGGACAACAGAGACCGTGCTAGAGCCCCTTGCACTACGGCCGTCTTTGGGAAGTGGACGTGCCCACTACTGCCTTTCCTGCCAATACTGACGGAATGGATTCAGCCCTCCCTTGCTTCCTTGCATCCCAGCGTCCAAACTAGGGGTAGTGTGTGCACAACTCATGGGCAAACTAGCCATGCAAACTAGCTGGAAGGACAGCTGGGGAAGAAATTCTCAGTTTCCAGAGTGAGCAGCGGCCAGTCTCTCATAAAGGTTCATGGAGTACAGATTTCCCCAAATACAGTGTGGGGCCGGACGGGATTATTACAGTCAAAAAGAAAGACAATGTCTACCTAACGAGGTAGGGGTTTCCAGCTGTCCAGTAGGATAGGATGGGGGTTCCTGAAGAAAATTTTAAAGTTAAAATAAATTAATATAATTCCCAGACAGAGACCCATCTAGTAGCGTTACCTTCCACTCACTGGTTTGGGGTAGCTAGAGAAGAAAAGAGACTGAGTCCAAAATATTTAAGAAACAATATAAAATTGCATCTGACTGGAAACCCGACCTACCAATTTCTCCCCACTGAGCTGTGAGTGAGCAGTGGCTGTGAGCAGGAGGAAAGCAGTGGCCTAGGGGCCTTACTCTACTTGAATCTCTCCGTCGGGAATCGAGAAGAGTGAAGGATAAATAATCTCCACACCAATTCCTACTTTTTGTTTCGTGACACCATTTGGCTTAGCAGTTAGCTAATGGTTCCCCACAGATGTGAGTATTGGCCCCAGAGGATAGCACAACTCATCCAGATACTTCTCTGACTCTCATGAAGATAGTCTCTTAATTCCAACAGGGCTCTGCTGTGAAGGCCACTAGAGAGCAGCATAGACTCTGGTCTAGAGGCTCTAAAAATAAGTGAAAATATTATGCTATTTAAACCAATTCCAGGACCTCACTCTATGCATTGCTCAGAGATCTCCTTAGTCTGTCTCTCCTTCTACATTAACTCTCGACATGTGGTCCCTAGTGCTCACCAGAGGGTATGTGCCGAGGCTTTGAAACAACATAACGAGAGTCCAAAAACAAAATGCCACCATATGGAGGTGCCCCAAAGTTGAATACCTGTGCTATGTTATTATCCAATTGCTAGGGAAAAGCTAAAGTTCAAAGATTTAGAACACAAACAAACTAAATTCCAGAATTCTTAAGTTAAATTCCAAGACAAAGTTCCAAATCAAATTCTCTTGTCCTATAAGTTATAAATCCAATAAATTAAAATTTATTTATTTTCCTCTACCACTTTTTATATAATAAGAATCTTTAAAACACACACACACGTGCGCGCGCGCAACCCTGAAGCCTACTTGATGGCTGTCTAAACATTTACCCCGGGTTTAGAAACATTGATCTATAGCACAATCCCTAACATGAAGCCATGCATTCCTTTCAGGAGAAAATCAGTGGTCAGTGACACGATAAACCATAAGTGGAATCAAACACTCCCAGTCTCTCCTTATAAATGAGTCTTTTGGGTGATGCATTGTTACATTTTCCTGAGGACAGGGAAATCTCTCCTTCCCAGTGAGAATGAGAAATCAATTTCTCATCTTAAAAATGGGGGTGTCATGATTCCAAGGCAGCGTCTGTAGTCTTATACACCAGAATTTGCTGCGCATACCCAAGATGCTTAGGCCATTCACAGTACAACTGGCTCAACAGACACCAGTTGGCACATGGAAATTCTAGCTTAAGGCTCCTTGGATAGTTGGTATTTTACAGGTAATTACAAACAAAACTGATACAAATCTGGTAAAATTCCTCAGGCCTCCAGATGTCTGGGTGTGTCTGATAAAGACACTCGCCTCAAATTCTAGCTATTCTTTTATACGTCCCAGTATCTTATCATCGAATTTGAGATTATCTAGATCAACTCTTCTTCCAGGGCAGTGATCCCTTTGGATCAAAGTTCCACATATTCAAGAGCATTGCGTTGTCCGTCTCCGCAGGTACACATGCCCAAGGCCATTGGTGAGCCCCACGGACTAGTATGATGTGGGACACGCTCTAGAGTATCTGGGTGGTTCTTGTGTATTATGTGATTTTACATTTTTGTATCTTTGCAGTCTGATAAATTTTCATCGCCACCATTCATTATATGATCAAACAACTATTTTTGAAAAATACATTTCAGAATATTTGTATGTTCCCTTTCCCCTTTTTATAGTGCTAGAAGTCAAACTTTGGAATACTTGAGACATTATTTTGATGATGACTAACCTGATGAGCATTTGTGGGAATCACTCCCCACCGCCTTATGATCCTCTCCTTTCTGAGACAGACAGAAAAGTCAGCTACAGTTTTTATTGGATACAAAAGAGCAGATGAAATATTCACATATACTATTAAGAAGTGTACCTACCTTGAGAGGAGACCGAGTGGAAGGCCCTGAAGACTTGAATCTCTTTTCTGAACAGGTGTCAACCAATCTGGGGGCACATTTACAAGTGGCATCCTACCGTCAGCCCATGACGCCTGGTTGTTTTTTCTAATCTTCATGGGAAAAGGTTCCATCCACTGGGATAATTGTAGCTTTTTAACACATTTCACTATAATTAGTGAATCTGCATGTCAGTGTTTTCTAGCAGATTCCCTGATTGAATTGGAGACCGTTTTAGTTCTCCCCATGATCTGTCAAAGATAAAGAATTTGTTTACTGTAAATTGCACACCACTCACTCCTGTACGCCATCTGCCACCCTTAACTGCACAGAGCTGTGCTTTTCCAATAATAGCTCTTTGAGTTTAAGAAAAATAGTCAAAGGTGTTAATCATACGTGCTAAGGGAATATTTACCTCTATCAACCAACCTTTTACTCCTTCGTGGGATTCTCATTTTACGTTATTAACTTAAGAGACACTGTACTTCTATGAAATAGTGCAGAGCCCAGCAGGGTTCAGAGATTCCCCTAAGTGGCTGTCATTTAAGGTAATTTCGAGAGGTGCGCTTCTCAGAAAAGGTAGAAATGGCCATACTTCAGAAAAGAATTTAGGTTTTTAATGTGCCTCTATTTTCAGGACAGAGGTCAAATCTGCAAAGTCCACCTCTGGATCTGTCTTACCTCCTCCTTTACTCTTTCCCCCTTTTCCCTTTCTCTTTTATGGAAATCTTGGGTAACAATTAAGTCTGTAGGTCCTGTTCTGAACATTTCTTCACATTCCAAATGGATATCCTTAGCTGCCATACCGGAAAGAGGAATAAAGTTATTTTAATGCATTTTGAACCAAAAGGCCTCAAATGCTAACAAGGCCTTCCTTCAAAGAAAAGAGTTGCCAAAATGTATCCATCATTGGCAACAATGACTAGATGCTAGAAGGCCTTATTTGGTCAGAAGTCCTCAGAGGCCCTTACACGCAACAGCTGCCCGAAGGTAAGCTGTCTATCTGTCCTGGTAGTGGCGGAACGATGAAACCTTTTATTTATAGAAATGAAATAAAACTAACAATAAAACCACTAACTCACTGCCCCTTTACAAAGTACCGTAGTCTATTGCTCCTTGAGAGTTTTGTTTTTCCATTTGGATAACCTTAGAGAACACCGTGTGATGGAGGAAAGCCAGCTGGCTGGACTTGAAGGGCAGGTTGATCCCTTTTTCAACATTTAATGTTTATGTTCTCAAATATATCCCCAAACATTTGAGGATATTGATGTTACGACTTTATTTTGTTATCTCTGAGTCATTGTACTGCCAGAACTCTCATTTAACTCACTGTGATAAAGAGCATCACAGATAGTATGCCTTGCAGAGGACAAGCTGTAAACTTTTCTTCTGAAATTTATCATTTGTACTTTGATATTTTTGTTACTCAATGTCCCCTGTGCTCACAAGCTTGTCGATGAAATGAACTCACATTTGTATTTATGACTAAATATCAATGGTTTTAAAACCTCGCCCAGCTGACTAGCAAGGTTTCCTTTCCCAAACTTTCTAAGGCTCTCCAGGGACACTTAACACATGCCCATGAATCAGTTATCTTACAAGAAATAGAAATTCAGATCTTTCTTCTGCCCTACTGAGGCCGACACCCAGATAACTTTATCTGTCAGGTACATCCAATCAATCAGGTGCTTGCAGGTTCACTGGACACTAATCTCCTTAAGTCAACAAAGGCAACTTCAAAAGCCCCAGGAGGCTCACAGAGATAACGCTCAGTTAAATTTTCTGACCCTCCTGGTTTTTAAGACTCATTTGCTGGCCCTGAGGCTATCACCGTTGAACCTCCCACTTCTTTGGGTGCTCTGTCCAGCCCTGAAGTCTCCTTTCAAAGAGAAGAAGGACATTTATTTCTTTAGTGTCACACTCAGAAGGGAAAGACCCATGGTATTTTTCAGTCATGATGCTTTAACTCTTGGTTGCACATACAGAGTCATTTCTCCAGACATACCCAGAGTGCAGTAGTGGCTGAATAAAGAGAGGTCCCAAAGTTAACCAAAACCAGAACCCATAAGTAATATTCCCTCCTTGAACACAGGTCCAAACCTTGTCTTTCTTATGGTCGGTCCATTTTTATTAAGAAGTTCTCATTGTTCTTTATTGCAAAAGACAGGATTTTGTTTTTTGAACTTTAATGTTGATGGTGGGTTGGTGAGTGAGGAGAACAAGAGTCCTGGTCCAAGTTCTTTATCTTCCATGAGACACCAATTTCTCTATATACATTTGTGACATTAAATATACATGTTGAGAGAGGGTTTTCCCCACTTCCCCTGGAGCCAGGCCTTTGGGGAAGAAATAACATTACATTTTTCTCACTGTTTATATCTAAGCACAGATTTTTACTCAGGTAAAACTCCTTGTTAATTTTATATGTTTTGGGTACTTAGAATGAATGTATTCGTCTTTCTGAAGTATGCCCCAAAATTTGTAAGAGGATGGAATTGGCAGTGTGAGAATTGGAGTTAAGATCATAATTGTCATGCAAAGAATATGTGTGAACAAAAGTCTGTTTTTTTCTAACTGGGAACAATAGCATTAATTTAACTTAATGAAAAGCAGCATGAACTTAAGATCTGTAAATTATGTGGTATGGTTTCCTTGACCCCCTTTCCTCTTGACTTCCCCTGTACTCATTCTATTATTCAGCTAACATCTATTTAAATTTTAATTAGGTTAGATCTTAGCGATACCTGGATGGATTACATACAATTCTTACTCTTAAGAAGTTCATGGTGAGAAGAAACTAAAGAGGTTTAACACACACACACATTGCACACGCCCGGGAACTCAAAAGGGGTCTGAGATTTTACTCTGGTCACGTGCTTAAAAAGTGAGTCTGCTACAGTTTTATAGATGCTAACAAAAGACATGAGATTCCTGGGTCAGAGAAAAGCACCTGATTACCATTGCGCGGCAGACAGCATAAACTTCACGCTCTCAAGGATTTCTTCCTCACCTCCACCAAGTTCTACGGGAGTGACGTAAAGCACCTTAGGTAAATGTGTGTTCAGGGTGTTATCGAATATGGACCTGTTGGGGGAGGACGCATATACTGTGAGGGAAACAACACCCCACCTTCCCCCAGGTCCCTCTGTTCTAGGTTCTTTGCCCTCCGCCCTTAGAAATTATGGCTCTCAATGCCAAAGTTGGGGAAAAGGAATTCTTTATTCAAAAGTTATACAGATTTTTAAAATAATGGCTAAATGTCACTGTTAAATCTCAAAATCTCATTAAAACACCCACCCACCCACCCAGTCCTACCTTTCCCCCTTTGCCGCTCAGGCCAGTCAGCGGGTACCGTCCTGCAGTAGGAAAAGAACAGGAAGTCCAGAGCTCGGCTAGGCCGGCCTCCACCGGTTCCCAGCACCATCAGCTGTGTCGCTTCCAGTTCTAAATCCAAAACCATGTGGCACCTTCTCATGGCACACTAGCCAGAGTCCTTCCTCCCCTGTTCTTCCCACATGGCCTTCACACCAGTGTCGTCCAAGGAACCATCTGCCAGCTCTCCTGTACAGGCACTCTGTCACTCGGCGGGGCTTCTTCCCATTACCGCCTTGGTTTAAGTTATGCGAATCTTGCAGGTTAGGCTTGTTGATATGCAAAATAACCGTCTTTGCATATGAGATACAAAGCAATCTTGCTGTTACATGCAAAGTGGCTCTCAATGGCCCTGCTCCCTGTCAGGTCTGAAGGTGGCCTGTTATTGATAGCCAAAGTAACTGAAAGTCGCTAATCCATGTCTCCCTTCCCCCATGGTGGCCCGCCTTGGGGTAGGCGAGGGAAAATATCCTGTATTTTTCTAGGACATCCCATATTCTGGACACCACTCCAAATCTCCGTTTGGGGGGGACCTATTACAAGGAGGTTGGCATCACAGTGGAGGAACCCTAAGATTATGAAGCTCTTGATCTTATAGAGGCAACTGCTAGCAAACTTGGCTATCCTTCACCTTGGTGGAAGACATTACATTATCTTTATTATCAAGATGGGTTAGGCAAATCCTGCCTCTTTTCTCCTTAAAGGGAGACACTATCTCTGTCTTCTAAGGAATTTTGACATAAAAACATCCTTGAAAATATAGTTAGAAGCAAAAACAGCCGATGCCGCTGCTCAAATGGGTAGAAATATGAGGCCCATGGAGATTTGCCTCTCGACACATACAATAACCATAACAACAGTGTGAGACATTCTCTGGAGGAGTTATTGATACGCCACAGAAGAGGGCACAACCACTTTTGTCTAAGGGAGTCTAGGAATAAGATACTTTTTAACTTGGTATAAAAGGAGGGGTGGGGGGGGGATCCAGACAAAGGAAACTACAAAAACTTGGGAACACGAGCTGCGGCTCCAAGACAGCCCCCTCGTGTGTGGAAAGGGCCCACCTCTGTGGGGTGTGCGGCTTTGAGGACTCGCTTTGGGGTGGGAGGGTGATCCGATGCTCCTGTGGGCACCGTGGCTTTGGAAGTACAATAAAAACCAGCTCCCTGGCATACCACTTGGAGATCTATTTTTCACGGTTTTCTTAAGAATTTACACTGCTAAAATTTCTCTCTCCTTAAGCTTCCCTGCTGCCTTTTTGTGATGAGTTTAAGGAAATTATTTCTCCGGGAGAACAGGAGAATAGCTGATTGGTTTTGATAGTTTACCCATCACTATCTGTAGGCTATATGTGTACACGTGAAGGTCTGGGCCACATACATGGAATCATGGACACAGAGTTTTAGAGCTACAACTTTCTTAGAGTTATCTAGTTGTCCCCTCACTTCTCTTATTCTCCTTACGTCCTCTTTTTTTCTCAGATACTTCTATTGCTTATGATATTTTGTGTTCCGTGTTGGGGATGCAAAAATAAAGGACAATGACTTCTTTCCTTCCATTGTTCACAGAATAGCAGGGATGAAAAGATATGGCCAGTCAATTAAAACAAACTGCGATACCAGTAAGTGCTAAGACAAAAGGAAATTCAAGGTGCTTTGGTTAGGGAACCTGATTCAGATAAAGATGTCATAAATGAATATTCAGAGGAGATAATTCTTGAATTGGGTCTCGAATGATGAGCAGGGGATATCTAGGTAAAGAATGTGTAGGCACGAGTTCAGTCCCTATCACATGCTAAGGAGTCTGGATTTTGTCTCAGTTGGTACCAGGAAACTTTTGGAGGATATTTATTAAGGAAATGATATGATCAGAATTACATTTTAGAATGATTGCTTTGGAAGGAATGTGGAGAACAGACTGAAAGGAGAAACACTGGAGATATGATCAATTGAGACATCCTCACAGTGACCCAGGCAAGATACACATATTGAATGTCTAGACCAGCAAAGCACTCGATAAAAATTGGTAAAAGATGGGGGAAATGGAAAGAGTAAGGAGCCAAGGATGACTCAAGTTTGTGTTTGGGTAACTGGGTAGATGGACTATCATCAAACAAGATCTGGAGAAAGAAAATTTGGTAACAGATACAAGATTAGTTCAGGTTTTGACAAACTGTGACTTCTTCATCTCTGGATCATCCGCACAGAAATATCTTGACTTGAATTTAGAAATGTGGGAACTCACTTTTATTCTGCCCTTTCATGGCTCGATTGGTATTTATGCCAAATTTTCATTCATTTCTGTAGTCCCTTTTTGAAGTCACCGTGCTTGAACAATGAACAGTAAGGCCATTGCAAAGCATTTTGCGTTCTGTCCTTCACTGAGCACATTTCTGTCATCTGAATGCTCACATTTCTGTTATCCGAACACATAAAGGTAACTCATTCACGTAAATCTTTGCCTCATATGAAATGTGACTTGAATGTATTGTAAATTTCACACCTTTATTTGAAAGTCATTTAATTCAATGGTTCTGTGTTATAAAATTTTTTTGAATAGATCAACTTTTCTTTCTCCCTCTCTGTGAGAAGTGTTTTGATTGTTCAGGAAATGTGTATAGCATTCTCAGAACTCTTCAGCTCACCCAATACTTTCTGAATCTGTTATACCTGGAAATTGTAGATTCATATGATGATAAAAAATAGTTTCAATTTTTTGTTACTGTGCTGTTTGTGGAATCTGGTTGCTACATCGTGTTTATTCAGCATGAATTATTTAAGAACAAGACATATCAATAAATGTATTTACGCACTTAAAAAACAGAATAATTTTGGCCTTTCATCTCATATTCACCCTTTGCTCCATGCTGTGTGATTTAACCCCTTCACAACTGCATTTTTAAGGTTATTGGTAATTTAAAATCCACTTCATTCTTCGTATTATGCTGACTAGTGAGTATAGGTTTATTTTTAAAATATTTTTCATCATTTTGTAAGCTGAATGACTCTAAGTAGACATAGAAAAAGGATTTATTTCATCAGAGAAATGAGCTTGCTAGGAAAAGGATCAGCCTAAGGAATATACTTAAGGTTTTGTAAGATATTTTCTCAGTCTGTACCTTTCCCTGGGCATGCAGTCATTTTCTAATTTTTTCCAGGTATGCAGTTAAGAAAATTTTTATATATATATATATATGAATTATTATATCCTAATTTTTAATTTCAGCTTCCAGAAGGGGAAAAAGAGAAAAATGAAGTGGAGAGGGGGGAGGAAGCTAGCCCTTTAAGTCCTTAGGAAGGCAGTCCAGCTCCAGAGGGAGGGGCTTGTAACAATTGGGGGAGGTGCAACAATAATGGCTAATCACCTCTGGTGTGCACTTCTTTGATCAGAAGCAGCAGGGTCCTTTTTGCTTACTGTGTTTCCTGCAAAAAGCTTGCTGGCTGCTCTGGGAATATGGGAACATGTGTACTACTGTCTGCCAAGGAGGGGTTGGTATGGTAGCTGCTACTCTGCTGGATGGAAATTGACTAAAATTAACTATTGTTTACTGCCCAAGCCTTCCCCTGGAAGGTACAAACCTTCAGTAGTCTACAGAGTTTCAAAATAGTTATATCAGGCAGATTCTGCCAGTGCAATGGGGAGACAGATATCCAGTGCCTGCTAATCTGCCATCTTCCTTTCTTTTTTTTCCTGTTTTCTCTTCTC
>PVJD01007536.1:0-83232 GCA_004026545.1 Mormoops blainvillei
AGGTATAAATATAAAGTCATTGGGGTAATGACAATAAAGTGGTCAGATCTGACAGGGACTTGAATGCTAGGCTGAGGTGTTAACAAACATGATCTTACATGCAGTGAAGAAAGGCAGGTTTTTGAGGAGAGTAACATAATGAGAATGCTGTTTCATAGAAAGCAACTAACTTGTATTTTTTTAACTTTTTTAAGGTATTATTTATTTATCTTTAGGGAAAGGGGAAGAGAGGAAGAGAAGGAGAGAAACATCAATTTGTTGTCTCCAGTATGCACCCAACCAAGGACCGAACTGCCAACCCAGGTTTGTGCCCTGACTGGGAATTGAACCCATGACCATTCAGTTTATGGGATGATGCTCCAACCAACTGAGCCATACCGGTCAGGGCAAAAACAATTTGCATTTATAGAGTAATATTGATACCAGTGACCAAAATGGGAACATTAGGAAATAGCTACTTTGGAAATGATAATGTGAGTGTGAGTTCCTAACTACTGAGTTTGAAAAGTTCGGAGGCAGTTGGGGGGGCGGTGGATATAAGGCGACTAAATGGTAATGGAAAAACATACAATAAAAAATTTTAAAAACAAGAAAAGTGGATAAATCATACAGAGAGCAACACTTCTTAGGAAATTTGAGATATTGAAAACAGTGGAAAAGGTCACGCATGCCTAGAAATATCAATTCAGTAATCACAGAAGTATGTACGTGTCATTATTGAAACTGAGAAGATAGTTAAAGTTGTAACCAGTTACGGTCCTTTGGGTGCAAGCAACAAAAACCCATTCGAGGCTACTTAACGAGGAAATCTATTGGAAGAAGATGGAGTAGATCACAAAACTAAAGAACTTCCTCCCTCCACTTGGTTGGAAGGGTTATTGGGTTTGAAACAAGATCTGTGTCCCTGCCCTGGCTTTTCCACTCGTTACCCAGGGAGCTTTGGTTCATTCACTACTTGATATTCCTTAGCGTCCTGGTCTTCATAAAGCAGGAAATAGAACCAGATGATAGAAAAGATCCATTTTAAGTCTGGTATTCTCCAGTATCTCTGTTTTCAAGAACTATATGCTATGATACTGATGAGGAATTTCCAGGAACAAATGGTGAGGTTTGGGAGAAAATGCAATTAAAGGGCTTTTTCTGTAAGGCATGAGGGTATGTTTGGAATGGCCACTACTTTTCTGAGCTTTGTCTCAATAAACCGGTTAGCATGTCTAAGCCACATAGTCTCAGAATGGGAATAATCTCTTTTCAGAAAGTTCAGCGCAACATAAAAATTCAAATTTGCCATAGATGTTATTTCTACCACCTTCTATAGCTTTGCGAGGTGCAGACAAGAAATCTGGTGTCAGTCTGATTTTCCTTTCCTTCCCCAGTAACTTCTTACTGTTTTGAAGCTTTTAATAGTTTTACTCACATTTTGGAAATCCAGAAGCTTTCAAAGCATATGCCCAGAAGTGTCCCCCCAACCTTTTTTCTTTTTTATTTTTTTAATTAATCCTGCTCCTGGCTCAGTGAGGACCTTCAATTTATAGACTAAAGTTTGTTTTCAAAGACAGGAAATTTTCTTTTACTATTTATAAAAATAACTGCCTCCCCATCTGCTCTTTTGTGGACCCTCTGGAACACCTAGGGAAGGGTCCTCAGGCTGTCCTCTGGGTCCTTCAGCATCCCTCATTATTTTAATATTTCTACGTCTTTCCTCTTTGAAGGCATAAAAGCTTTGAAATATTTCTTCACATTCATCTTCCAAGCTGTTCTTTTGTAATTCCTAATAGCAATTATTCTCTTTCAGTTGAACGATTACATTTTAACTTAAAAATAACTTAAAAATCCCAATAACTCTTTTTTTACTCTTAAGCACATCTTCTGACAGGCTGTTATTATCACAGGTCATCCTGCATCTCTAGTCGCTCAATTTCAAGAGGTAATATCTGTCCTAGGTACTCTGTTGGGCCCTCTTCCCATGGCTGCACTATTATTACCTTTGATTAATCATTACTTATAACCTTTCCACACTCCTCTCACCCTCTCGTAATCAAGTAAGTCACCCTAGCCCTGGACGGGTAGCTCAGTTGGTTAGAGCATTGTTCCAATACACCAAGGTTGCGGGTTTAATCCCCAGTCAGGGCACATATAAGAATCAACCAATGGATGCATAAATAAATGGAAAAACAAATCAATGTCTGCCTGTCTCTCTTTTTCTAAAAATCAATCGATAAAATTTTTTTAAAAATTAAAGGTCCCCCCAAGTAGTAGGGAACTTGCAAATAGTGGCTTGTGTAGCCAGTGAAGCACCATCTTCTGTCCATTCTCCTGGGAGAAGCCTCTCTGCACCAGATCTTCTGAGTTATGACAGCTAATGATCTCCTACACTCAGGGACTTGAGGATGGCATCCTATCCACTTAACTCCCTGGCCACTATTTAGGGTCCAGGAAGATCCAGCAGGTCCATTAAAGACTACAGCTGGGCCCTTCCTTCCGGAGGTCCTTTCATCTCCCCTAGGCCAGTCATTGGCCATCCTTGTCCCCTGGCCTCTCAGGCTCTCTATCTCCTAGAATCTGTTTGGCCCAGAGGGGAATAAAGTCTTAAGCTTACTCTCTTACCCAAAAATCTGAGGAAAAATAGTCTCAACTATACCTCCAGTGTCTGCCAGCTTGTCAATCCCAGCTGCCACCCAGCTCAGTAGAAGTAGATCATTGGAAGTTTGGATGGGATGTCATAAAGAATACACCTTCTAGTTGCCATCTTTCCAGAGTCCCCTACCTCAAAGTGCCCCTGAAACTCAAATATTTTTTTAAAAAATATAACTACATAATCGAAGTCCAAGTTTCTAACAGATATAATGTTGGGTACTTAAGGAAGGAGTCCGACTGTGGTCGTTAGTGGGCCTGATGGATCTTATTCACATCACAGAATAAACTCTGCTTCACAGAAATTACATTGCTGAGTAGCTAGCATCTCCTTACAATTACAATAGCCTGATTTTAAAAAACTATTTGACGAGTGCTTGGTTTTTCATCGTTATGCCTACAGCGGAAGCTGAAGCCCACAGAAGGTTTCCCTCGTCTCTTACCAAGCTTCCCGAGGTTGTCTTAATGCTATCAATTTTTCTTTCCTTCAAACAAAGAACTTTACCAGACAAGGTTTAACTCAACTTGTGTAATGAGAAAGGCCTCACTAAGCATGAGCCAGTTCCTATTGAGAGAGGAGAGGCCAATGTTAACAGTGAAAGGCACAATGGAAGGCGGCTTCCTGAGTTTGATCTCCACGTACGCGGATTCTCTACTGGGCGCTGTGGTAGAGGACGAGGGCTGATGGGTGGAACATGGATTTGGGAGGCTACACACAACTTAAATTGTAAGTTCCACCTTGCCCCTTCTCATACCTCTGTTTTTAAAATTCAGGACACATGCATAACTGTGTCCAATGCAGAGGGAAGCTGATATTGAGAAGATTTTCTTCCAATATCCCCACTGATTGTCCATTTCTTTCATGGAGTATTGGAAGATGCTAGGACTCCCTTCTCAATCCACATGATGGGCAGATCCGCTTCTCTGCGGACGGACGAGGTCAACTAGATTATGAAAGGACCTGGATGTAGATATCACTACGCATTCTTTCTCTCTTGTCCCTCCCGACCACTCCAGGAAATGCTAAGAGCATAGAAATGCTGACTTTTCCTGCCCTTGGACTTCAAAGATCCCCTGTTGCTGTTGCTGCAGGCATCCTAGATAACAATCCATGAGCAAGACAAGAAAACCATGTCCAATTGCTAACCCCACTGTGTGTACTAATTACTCTGTAAAGTAAGCGCTTCCTCCTTCACACTTATCCCCTTAATTTAGATGACTACCAAAAACTAAATTTGGGGAAATATATTTTAGCATCACTAAACATCAGATTAATGAGCCAATCTGTTCACATGGTAGCTTACAAGTGTGTTTTCCAGTTTGCGACCAGCAATTCCCTGCTGGACATCAAGGCACATAGGGCAGATGCCTCACATCTCTAGCTCTGACCCATTTTTACCCAGGTTTTCAACATGTTTAAGGGGTTGAATGAACTGCCTTTATATGATAAGGCGGGAAAGAAGGCCTTTCCTAGAGTGGCGTTTTCTTAAGACTTTCTGATCCACCAAGAAACTGTTCTCCTCTATTCATCCATCAAATATATAGTGTGCCCTTGCTGTGTGTTGGGTACTGAGAATAAAACAATGAATAAAATAAATGGGGTTGTAGCAATTTTGAATTTAATTTATTCATTCTGACATCTTCAAATGGTTATTGAATACCTAATACATACCATGCCATTTTTGACCACAGAAGAGTCTAAAATTAAAACTAGGCCATTGTCAGCCATTTTAGATTATGGAATGAGAACAGTAAAGCAGACAGGCCCTTCCCTGAGCTCAGGTTAAAGTAATGGAGTAAAACAGAAGTACCAGATGATGGGAAATGCTATGCAGATAACTTAAATAGCATCCCGTGCTGAAGAGGGACTGTGTGATTACTTTAGAACAGGCGGTCAGGGCAGGCTATAATCTCAGTGATACAAAAGAGGCATCACAGAGAACAGCATTCCCAACAAAAGAAGGAGCTAGTTCAGGGAAAAGCTTGGCAGGTGTGAGGACAAAAAAGAAAGGAAGTCACTCTATGACCCAGAAATGTCAATCTGAGGTATGTTCCAAAGTGAAAGAGATAGCTTTGTACACAAAAGTACATGTATAGCAGCCTTATTCATAATGTCCATCAACTGGTATAAGGACAAAGAGATAGATCCATGAATGGAATACTACTCAGCAATTAAAAGGAATAAGCTCATAAGAACATACATGAATCTCAGGAACACTGTGCTTAGTGAATGGGTCTTATGCAAAAGACAGTACGTACTACATGTTTTCCATTTATATGAAGTCCTAGAAGAAGAAGAAAATGAGATCTATGTTGTCAGAAAAAATCAGACTGATGGGTGCAATATTAAACTGCAGCTCAATACGTGCTGCTCTAATTATGGGAAAGTATACTGATGTCTGCAGTTTCCTTTGTGATGCACCAAACAGAAGAGATTAACAGACAGATAGAAAGGCGGATAGTTGGATGCATAGGTGATAATTCAGCTGGACTAAAATTTTAACAACAGAACCTAACTCATGGGTACACAAGTGTTTGCTGTAAAATTCTCTCAACTTTTCTGATATTTAAATGTTTCATAGTCAAAGCCAGGGAAAGAAAAGAAGTCCAGTATAGCTAGCTAGAGCACCCTAATGTGATAAAGACAAGTACTCATCGACTAATTCACACAGGAATGTATTTCCTTCACGTATTTTGTGGCTAAAAATGACACTTCTCTTCCTCCATTCAATTGGTTTCAGGGTTTCCAGTTAGTAAATGATAAATTCTGTAGTCATACATTTCCTCAGTGTGGACTGATACGACAGTATTCAATGAACACGCACAATGCCTCTGACACCATGCTGAAGGAAACAGAAAATTAAAACTATCAGTTACTTTTCAAACTTCCAAAACAATCTTGCAAAAATAGTTGAGGAGATTGGACCAAGTCATATGAAATAATCAGAGAACGAGCAAGGAGAAATAAAAAGGTAGCACTATCATGAAAATGAGATTTAAAGAAAAAAGCAACTGGCAAAGAGAGGCAGACATCTGAGTGGCCCAGAAAGAGATGAAATTGGATTCAGCTGTAGAATTTAGACAATAAGTCCCGAGAAGGCAGTGGGAAGTCACCAAGTCTTTACTAAGTACTTATTATATGCCAAGCTGTGCTAAGCACATTGTATTAATTGAACAAATATTTATTTTACTCCCAGGTGCTAGGGATAAAACAGGGCATACATTTCTTTTACTTAATGGTTCTTACTTTCTAATGGGTTGGGAGGAGGGAATGACAGTAAATGTGACCAAGAAACTATCCAGTTTATTAGACAGTGAAGAGAGCTAAGACAAAGAACAAAGCAGGGAAGAAGGTTGTGAAGCATTCAGGAGCAGGTAAACTTTCACAAGAGTTAGGGGGAATTCTCATTGAAAAGGGAATTCTTAAGTAAAAACCTAAAGGAATCAGAGAGCTGGTGATTTGGGGAACTAGAGGAAGAACATTCCTGACAGACAGAACAAAGTCCTGAGGCAGAAGCATTTCAAATATTTACACAAACAACAAAGAATGGATAATACATCTTTATCTCGCTGGGTCACTGAAATCTGCAACCTTAGGATCTGTGTCCTATAAATGACATCCATTTTACAGATGAGGAAACAGGGCACAGAAACGTTAAGACTGCTTCGATCCGCTCAAAGCAACCCTTGGTAAAATTAGTCATGACCACGTCACAATGAAGTTGCTTTACTGTGCGATTAGAGCCTGTTTGTTCTTTGCTTTGTAGATATAAGCATTACAAGGAAGTAAGTCTAAGGTTCTGAAAATTGTAACCTGAACAAGGAAGCAAAGCAAATTCAACTAAATCCTGATCACCAAATAAGTTCTTTTGCTGGCTAGTGAACAAGAAGGTCAATTAGGCCGACCAAAACATTATTTGATTTGAATAGATGAGGATTATGATTAATTCAGAAGAACAAAATAAAACACTTTCATAAAAGGGCAGAGGGGAAATCTTATTCAAGTATGATGAGTAGATAATGTCAGCAATGTGGCTGCTTTAATCAATACGCTGCGGATGAAGTGATAAACGCAATCTGTCTGCAAAAGAAAACTATAAATATATCACAAATATGATGTCGCAACTGCTACAAGCAGAAACTCAAAGCCTACTGGCCTGGGACATACGAAATACCTGGAGCCTTGTAGTTCTCAGAATTTAAAAAAAAAATTTCCCCCCCGTATGTGAGTCAAAGCAACAATTCTTACACACAGCTCCATGCCTGTATAAAGTGCATGGAAGATGGGCCTTATTAAGCCTCTCTCCTTCTGTGCACTCCACAAATGAGAACATCCAGACACTCAAGGGCTGATTTGAGGCTAAAACCTGTATCTATGGGTCATCCCACTGAGTCCCTCCAAATTACAGAAGGTTATTTACAACTTACCCAGTGCAAGAAACAATTTCAAGTTAACTCTGGTAACCCACATGCAACCGATTTCATTTTTGTAACTTCCCTAGATCAGCTGCTGCTGAATAGAATTTTTTGCCATTTGTGAGCCTTTCCAAACAGTTTTATTTTCCTTAACCAGGTTATGTTATTCCCAGTGAGTCCTGGGCCACTTTCTGAAGGAAGATATCACTGCAGACACATCGGTGCCAGCTAATAAAAATCTATTAGGCTGCCAATCTTGTCCTCACCTCTGGCGCTCACACCCACACGGCGACAGCCCCCTAGGGCTGCTTTCCTGACTTCTCTTATTTGCGACATTCATCATCTCAACGGCACATCACGGTGTTCAGAGCAGACTCGAAAGGCCATAGACCAACTGCTGCAGAGATGGGGATATTAAGTGAAACCCATGCTTTGGCAGAGAGCCTCAAAGAGACCCAGGAAGAACAGGCAAGTGACAGAGACCAAAGTTTTCCATAACACATAGCTGACTTGTCACGTTCGTGGGACTCATAAGAAATTCACCTCTGACTTAAAAGGAATACAGGGCAGTGAAGTTCTAGAGGAAATGCTTCCATTTTTCTTGCTGCATTTAACCCAAATGTGTAAACCTTTTTTTATTGTTTTTATCTTTTGTCAAGTTACATCACAGCATAAAACATGGAATATGACAACCAAGTCTTTATTAAGCATCTGTCTGCACAAAGCATCAGCCCCTGCCCTCCAGAGGCTTACACTTAAGAATTAAGGTTTAGGTGAGGAGGTGTATTTCCAATAAGACGGCAGAAAATCAACTCTTGGTGCCCATCTGGACAGTTCTGGTCTCGACTTAAAAAAACAAGTGTGCCCTGGCCAGGTGGCTCAGTTGGTGGCAGTGTCGCCCATAAAAGAAAAGTGTGCAGGTTAGATCCCAGGTCAGGGCATGTACCAAGGTTCGATCCCTGGTCTGGGGACATCTGGAAGGCAATCGATCAATGTTCTCTCACAGCAGTGTCTGTCTGTCTCTCTTTCTCTCTTTCTCTCTCTCTCTCTCTCTCTCGCACCCCAACATCTACCTTCCTTTCTCTCTAAAATCAATTAACATATCCTAGCGTGAGGGTTTAAAAACACAACAACAACAAAAACAACCGTGAGTCAATCCCTTTAACAGTTATTTGTGCACCAAAGGCTATATTAAACGAAGCATCCGTTATAATAAATACAAATGTACACAGAGGAACGTGTCAAGAAGCCAAGTCTTGCCAATATCCTTCTGATAGATTGCTGATCCCAGTGAAGACAACAGCTGCCTATTAAAGCCCAGCTACTCAAAGTGTGGTCCTGCAGTCAGCAGTCTCAGCCTTGCCTAGAAACTTGTTGAAATGCAGAATCTCAGGCCCCGCTCCAGGCCCACGGAGACTAAATCTGCATTTTAGCAGGATCCCTAGGTGATCCGTATGCAGTCTGGGGCTCAGGAAGCACCACGTTTGATGGATAAGCTGTGGGTTCTGAATGGTGGGGTCTGAATAAGCGGTGGGGTCTTCACCGACACGCCCTGCTTGTTTACCCAGCACTGGCAGCTGCATGTGGTGAACGCGCACACACTACATGGTAAGCCCACCCACATGGGTCACGCAGATGACATCAAGGCTGCTGCTTGAGGGACTCTACGCGGTTAAGGGGATGAGTGAGGGAGGACCAGGGCCCTCTGCCTCAGAGAACAACTTCTCAGTCTATTTTGAATGACTACCTGTGGTCAGGGGCTTTGAGTCATCAGTCTGATGAACCTGTTCACAAGCCCCGCCCTTAATCAATTCACACTCTGCTGACCCCAGCACCTTGTCCGTCTAGATCATTCATTCCTGGGGAGCAGGCAACTGGAGCTCAGATCTCCTTCCTCTCACACCTCAGACAGCAGCTCATAGGATGACCTCGACAGCCATGGGCCCCTGTCACTGCTACTTCCACGGGAAGCCCTGCTCACCTCTGGCTTCCGGGCGGCAGGCCTTTTGTTCGCCCTG
Organism: Mormoops blainvillei; assembly: GCA_004026545.1. Classification (NCBI taxonomy): domain Eukaryota; kingdom Metazoa; phylum Chordata; class Mammalia; order Chiroptera; family Mormoopidae; genus Mormoops; species Mormoops blainvillei. The sequence continues at coordinate 9,069 of PVJD01007536.1, forward strand.
AGTGCTGAGAGTTGGGGGGATTCAGCCCGCAGCAGGCGCATCCTCCTTGCTTTATGCAAACTGCCCTAATGCCATGTTTTCAACACATTTCCTGAAACGCAAGTGATTAAATTAAAATTCAGCTAATGCCTCTCTTCTCCACCCAAATTCTCTGGGACCTGGGAAAATAAGTGGCTTGATGGAAGGGAGCCATACAGGTTCTGATTAAAAAGACAAGGCTGCTGACAGCTAGAGGCCAAGGAAGCTGAGATGCTGAAACTTGCTGGCACCAACATTTTAATTGCAAGGTAACATTCATCAGAAGATACCAAATTAACTAACCTGGGAGAGCAGAAGGGGACAGTGATGCAGGGACCGGATGACCCTAATTAAATTTAATTTCATGATGGAAATGATGGTCTCTTCATCTCTGAATGGCATCCCTCCCTCCCTGCTCTCCACATCCTTCTTTCCACATTGTCCCAAGTTCTAAATGACTTCAAAAAGGAAGCTGAGCAAGGGACTATTATTTTAAAAATACATAAACACTTTCAAATATCCATTCTATTTGTATATATACAAAGTGTATTTTTTCTGTTTCTAACAATCTAATCAAAACAAATTATTTATTTTAAAAGTGGATATTTTGGTATAAAAATTCTTATGAAATAAAGGATAATATAGAGAAGAAAATAAAAATAACCCTTCAGTGTAGAAATTGTAGCAGTTAATGTTTTGATGTACTGATTTCCAGTAGAGGGGTGTGTGTGTACATTCATACATGCACGCAGAGGGTGACAGACACAGATACCAATTATTAGAGAGACAGAGAGAGAGAAATTTGGGGTTATACACATAGTGTTATATTCTCTTAAGCTCACTTAGCATTGTTTTATGAAGTATTTTAACAATCTGTTGAAAAAATATGTTTCTACAACCATTAAAAAATACCAGCAACTCCAGGTAAGCCAGCCAACCATCCCTTGAGACAGTATCAAGAAAATGGAACAATTCCCTCAACTAAACCATTCTTGGTAGATTAGAAGAAATATCTCACCCTTTAAAAAATGCAAGTGCTGGTTTTGCCAACATGTAGAAACTTTAAATAGCCAGGGTTGGACATGAGTCACTCTGTGGTTAAACATATGGAATTGAAATTAACATCGTGTGCCTAATGAAACTGCCAATTCAGGATACTATTTTAAAAGAAATACCATAGAATTATAACTGTCACCTTTAATCTTTTCTATGACACAGTAGTAGAAATACAATAAAGAACCAATAACTGGGCAGTAGCGTCTTCTGGAATTCACTTACATCTAATTTTCTCCTGAGCACAAAGGTAAATTAATCTCTCTTGCCCACCGACTTTGAAGTCCGGGGGCATATGACTAATTTCAGCTAATAGGATGTGACCAGAAGTGATGGCTGTCTCTTCCATGACCATTGCAAGACAGTTCCAGCACCCATTCACCCTGCGGTGGTGACCATGAAGGAAGCCTTGTGTTGAAATGGCAGAGTCAAGGATCAAGGCTGTTTCTTGGACCACTGACAGTGCAGGACCATCGCCCTAAAGACCTCGCTGCTCAGCAGTACTAAGTCACTGGGGTTATTTGTGAAGTTGCCATAACTCGCCTTATCATGACATAGTCACCGAAAACTAACTAACTAAACAAACGTGCCATTCCTATCATATACACACGATAGCTGCAGGGCTACTATGCTTTACGAAAGTGAGACGGCGATCTCCCAATACACCCTTCCTCCCCGTCTGTCCGCCTGGAAAGACAGGGTTGGCTGGAGCATGTGAAGGACCGAAAGCACAGATCAAGGAGGGCAGACTCCAGGCGTAGTTGACATGCATCCATTCAATGCCCAGTCGGCACCTACTGAGGGAAAACCACTTTGCAGGGGCTTCTAGGAATGTGTTAATTAGGGACAGTCTCTCCTTCTAGAGGTCTAAAGTCTAACAGAGAAGAAAACCACAAGAATACAAAGATGGGGCGCTTCTAACAACTATGTGACTTTGGGAAGGTCATTTATCTCTCTGAGCCTCAGTTTCATCATCTGTCAGATGGGTATAAAAATGGTACCTTCCTGCCCTGGCTGCGTGGCTCAGCTGGTTAGAGCATCATCTCACAGACCAAAAGTTCGGAGGTTCCATTCCCGGTCAGGGCACATACCAGGGTTGCAGGTTCAGTCCACCGTCAGGGTGTGTACAGGAGGCAACCAATCAGTTTTTCTCTCTCACATTGATGTCTCCCTCCCTCTCTCTCTCAAATCAAGAAACATAACCTGAGGTGAGAATTTTAAAATGTTTTAAATAAATAAATAAATACATAGTACCTTCCTCATTAAAGTGCTATGAAAATATAACATCTATTAAAATGTCTAACACAAAGTAATGACTCATTAAATACCTATTATTATTGGTTTTTATTTACCTATAAGGAATATTACTAATAACACAGAATACAATTCAGCCATAAGAAAAGTTGAAATACTGTCATTTGCACCTTGGCCAGCGTGGCTCAGTCAGCTGGATGTCGTCCCACAAAGTGAAAGGTCGCTGGTTCAATTCCCGCTCAGGGCACAATGCCTAGGTTGTGGGCTCAGTCCTCATTTATGGTGGATACAAGACGCAACCAATCAATGTTTCTCTCTCACCTTGATGTTTCTCTCCCTCCTCCCCCCCCCCCAATACGCCCATTTGCAACAACATGGACAGACCTTGAGACTATCATGCTAAATGAAGTCAGTCTGACAGAAAACGTAAAGAACCACATTGTTTCACTCATATGTGGAAAGTCAAACTGGAAGCCAAGAAATGAACAAACAAGAAAAACAAACAAAAACTTGTAGAGGTTACCAGAGAGAAGGGGGGTGCAAGACAAGAAAGGGGGTCAAATATATGGTAACAGAAGATTTGACTTTGGGTGGTAGACACACAATGCAATATACAGATGATGTATCGCAGAACTGCACATGTGAAACCTATAAAAATCTTATTAGTCAATGTCATCCCCAAAATGTAAATTTAAAAAATAAATAAATAAATGAAAGCCAAAAAAAAAAAATCTAGCTTCTTCTCCTGAAGGAAGTGGCCTCTTCCCAAATGTCAAAACATAAGACATGGTAGGAAGAGCATGTGTTATGCAGCACGCAGTCCAGAGAAGAAAAACTCAGACACACACCCTGGGCCATGTGACTTCTGAAGCCCTCAATTTCATCATCAGGGCTTCAAATAAAATTGAGACAGTAATATTTTTCTCTCAGGATTCTTGGAGGGAATTAAGGAAATCAAGCACATAACTCAGAAATATAAATCTTTTTCTCACTCATCCCTTTCTTTCAGTAAGAAAGATAAACAGAACAAAAGATGCAAAGCCACTGAGTACATTACCTCTACATATCCCACAGGCTCTGAAAGTGAGACAGACGCATACAGGGTAAGAAGGAGGATGTTTCCGAAGCAGTTACACTGCTCTTCCCTTCCAGAGTCATGTTACTCATGTCCTGAAACTTTAAAATTGTATTCGTTGGCATACACAAATTTTTTTAACCTAACATACATTTTACTTTAACCTTTTGCAGTTCTCTGGGCTGAACTGTTACACTAGAAAGTTGATCGAGAAATAAATCACCTTTACAAGCAACGAGCAACTACGAGCAGTCAGCTAATCCCACCTCCGACGGATCCCTGGGACCACGGGGGCACGAGTGCCAAGGCTTCAGCAGGGCAGTGAGGGGAAGGACATGCTATTCCGCCATCAACGCGTCTTGAGAACACACCGACATGACACTATATTACCCACTTTACTGCTGACTCAGGAGTGGAGAGGTATTAAAAAACGAGTTATAAAAGAAACGGCACATCAGGGCTAGATGTGCTCTCCCGCCGAGAAGCTGCTCATGTGCTACCATAGCAGCTCCTACAATTACAGCTCCTCCCTTCAGCAGGCCCAGGGCTGTGGCTGTTCATTTTTTGTTAATAATACATATGGTGTGCCCAGCTTATCTACCAGGTAGGTTTTTCTGGGCTCTCTTGAGGAGAAGAGGAAGAAGAGCTAAGAAGAGGATGTGGTCGGTGGGGAGAAAACAGGGCAAGGAAATGATGACGGGCTTTAGGATGGGAAGCCCAGGACCTTCGTGAATTTCATTGTCTTCACTTCTCCTTTTTGACCCCAGAGGCCTAAGCATTTGGTTAAAGACAAGACTCGAAACATCAAGTTTTATTTTCAAGGGACTCTTTTCTCCTATTCTCCAAGCAGAAACTCTGAAGTCAGAGGGGTCAGCATTCCAACTGTGAGTCCCCATCAGTGACTCACAGTTCGCCTGGGTAGGTTACAACCTCACTGAGTCCCAAATTCCACGCCTGCAATATAAAGAAAACACGCCTTAAACAGTGGAGTGTTGGAAGGATTGGATGAGATTATGTGTGGCAAGTGCTTGGCAGAGTCACTGACCACGCAGGTCGAACAGGATCGCCACGATTTGAATGGCGGGCCTTGGAGCTGTGTCCTGTAAAGCCTGACTACACCACCATACACGGCGGGGTTTTCCTTTATTCACCAGTTTGTTCGTGCAGACATTCATATACCATGATCCAGGCACTTATGCTGTCAACTTCCCTTTAATAAATCTCAATGAATTATTCATCCCTAAATGGATGATAAAGCAATTCTTGGATTGCCGTGATACCTGCCATGATTTTGTATTTTCTGTCTCAAAGTCAATTACTCATGTGTCATTTACCCAACACACCAACCACATTGCCATATTCCAGTATTTTCTGTTCACTGCTACACCTTGCTTCCTGGAGCACCCAGCACAGGGTGTGAAACAAAGTCTGTTTACGAGCGATAGCTCTACCACTGAATGGCATACATCCTTCCTGGACATATGGCCGGGGCAGCCCTGGCACTTAAACTAGCAGTGGGCAGGGGACTTTGTCTCTGTTTTTATTGTTGAACGCCTAGCCCCTAGATCGGCACCTAGCACACAGGAGGTGATTCATAAATACTTGTGAAATGAGCTACAGCCTTTGGAGTGTTGTGGGAAAATAATTTAGATTCCTGAAAGTTGGTTTATCGTTTCGTATCAAATGGGAATTGAAAAAAAACTTATTTTGAAATCGAAAACACCCACATCTAGTCCTTAGAGTGAAACAGAGTAGCAGGTATGACAACCACATTACTGAAGAGTAATCGAAGAAAATCAGCTCTATCCCAGACTTGGTATCTGTTTTCCTTAATAGTGCATAAGAGGATATGTTGGTAATAACAATAATGCCACTTATCTAGTGCCTTCTGTGCTTTGCAGCATCAAATACATTATCTCTCACCTTCACAGCTATGCCACTATGTAAGTACTATTATTCCTTTATTTTTAAGAACAAGGAAACGGGCTCACAGGCCTTACATAACTCATTCATGCCTTATTTGTGGAAAGTTATTTAACTGGAATTTGATCATGGGGCTCATTTGGTTTTAAGCCCCATGATCTTTGCAGATGGAGAAAACAATGTGTGTGCACACGTGTGCACACGGACACGAGGGCACGGGCACATGTGCACCTCCACACTGTCTGTGGCTCAGGGTATGCCACTACATCCTTTCATAAGGAACAGCTCAAGGAACTGGGCTGCTAAAGATTTTTCCTGGTGATTTTATTTAGCTCCAAAAATGTATGTTCTTTAAAAAAGCCTATTTAAAAAATCTATTAACCATCTCCATTGTGACATTGGCCAGGAGGGAGATGTCCCGCTCTAGGCATGATTATGAAAAGTCACAGGCAGTCACTTTTCTGGTCAGCTATGCCAATGACCTCTTTAACTTTTGCATCCCGGCATTATTAAACTGAGCTGCTGAGCAACTCAGACACCTGCCCTGGGCCCAGTACCCAAGGTGGTTTATCAGCCCAGAACTCTCCCAGTGAGGGGCCCCACCCTTAGGAGGCTGTGCCTGCAGGGTGCAGCGCGTCCCCGCTGAGCCGCACGCATTCTCCGACCCGACCCGATAGAAGGCGTAGCTCAGCAGGCAGCCTGCCTAGAGCCAGAGGTAAGGGCTGGCGCTGGGCCACGTGGCCGCTCCAGGCCTTTCTCTGTGGCAGATGTCAAGGTCTGCAGGGCTTTTCATTAAAGGACAAAATGCAATGGTTTAAAGGCACCAGCCCTCTTCCCTGCAAAGCCTCGGTCTATGTGACGTCAGGATTCCTAAGAAGCCCTAGCCCAGCTGCTCCTGGGGGTGGGGAGGTCCTGTTCTATAAGCTTCCTGAGCTCAGCACGGCCTGTCCCTTTCCTTCCATGCTTGTTAGAAGCCCAGCGTGGTTTTCAGGGGCCATGTTGATGCCATATGTTTTTGCCACTGAAGCATTTTACTGCTTGAGCAGAGGCACTTAGCACAAGGAGGAGCACACTGTTTTCATAGCTGGTTGGCTCTTAATGCTTCCTCAGGAGGCTCCATGCTCAGGGAGGAGGTCTGGAAAGTTGGGGGAGACGCCAGCAAGGTGAACACAGGTCAGGATATCAGCCAGGCAGGGAGAAGGGCCCACGGTATGCATTATATAGAATCTGGGGGTGGGGGGGGGGGGAAGCGGAGGAAAATAATAAAGAAATTACCTACACAGAGATTTTTCTCTTTAATGGCAAATTAACATTAGTCTATGTCAGTGATTCTCACTCCACCAGGGTCAATTTTGTCTCCCGAGGGATACTGAGCAAAGTCTGGAGACATTTTGATTTGTCGAAACAAGGTGGAGAGGATGGTTGCTACTGTCACCTAGTGGGTAGAGACAAGGGATGATACTAAGCATCCTACAATGCACAGGTCAGTCCCTGACAACAAAGAATTCTCTGGACCCAAACATCAAGCGTGCCCAAGTTGAGAACCCCTTGGTTATGTTAACCCTGACCAGGTAAGAAAGCATCCCCTTCCCTTACAGCCTCATTGCCCTAGCAATTAAATTAGCCACATTTGGGGCAGTGTGGGGAGCACTGGGCACAGCACTTAAAAACCGTATCATCTGGGTGTAATGTCTGGGTTTGACTTTTTAGGTGTAGAACTGTCTAGCTCTGTGGCCTTGGAGAGGTTTCCGAAATTCAGTGAGCCTCAGTTTCCTCTTCTGCCAAATGCAGGCCAAACAGGCCACCCCAACCTTGTGGGGTTTAAATGACATGAGATAATGATAAGAAAGCATTTAACTACTGAATTCTAGGTAATGATATGCATATGAAAATATTTAGGGAAAAATATGCTGATAACTGCAATTTGTTTAAAAAAGCATTTAAAATGGATTAATGGATAGATATGGTAAAGTATAGTAAAAAAGAAATAAATTAGTGATTAAATCTATATGGTGGTAGACAAAGCCTTTCAACCTTGCTGTACCTATGAAATGTTTGTAATAAAATGTTGAAAATGAAGCAAAAAGCATTTAGCACCATGTCTACACAGAGCTACAAATAACTGAGTACTCAACAAAGTGGAGGCAAAACAGAACAAAACAAGGTTTTAAGGGAAATACACCGAGCACTCTGGTAATCTGAGGGAACCGGAACTGGAGCATGGAAGATCTCAAGGATGCTCAGACCTGTTGCCTTCTCCCTCAGAGGCTCCTTTGGCTCCGACAAGTCTCGCCGCTGTGCATTCACACCCAGCTGGGCACCGCGTTGGCCTCCCCCAACTATCACTGTCCCTTTTGTCAGCCCAGGTAACTGGTCACGCTTGTGTCCAGGTCCTGTGTCAAAGGCCAAGCATGACTGCAATGACGGTCTGGTCAGGGAGAAAAGACTGTCAATAGGCTACTCGTAGGCACACGTTACTGCTCTTCCTGTGCATGGGGCCCGGAAGGCTCTGGCCTCTCTTCTGTCCCCGCGCTAAGGAAAATCAGCAGGCTGAACCACACCGGCCTTCGGTCTGACACCCCTCTGACTGCCCAGAGCCATTATTTGCCGAGACACTGTTACCTCCAGTCTTCAGAGCCCCGTCCTCAGAGCAGCCCAGGAGCTCTGCCCTCCAGAAGCCCCATGGGTCTCCTGGCGCATGGCTTTCCCTGCTGGCTTCAAAGGCACTCCAGGCAGGCCAGCACCACCGAGCATGAAGAGAACCGCTTGGCTGCCTCAAAAGGCCTGCAATCAAAGAGCTAGGAGATGCCTTGGAAACCGTATAGCTCAGTTTCCCCTGGTTGATGAAGTTGAAGTTCAGAGAGAGGAAAGGGCAAGACTGCCACTAGCCTGTCGGGTATCTTCTCAAAAAACAAAACAAAATGGTGGTAGGCTAGCTTAGGCTCGTTGCCACAGTTTGCTGACCCCTGCTCTCGGTGCAAATGAGAAACTGTGCCCACCCGGATGGCTGCAGTCCAGGGCCAGAGTGAAAAACAGCCTGACGGGGAAAGTGGTCCAAATCTTAGGCCAACAGGCGGGCTTCGCTGTGCACCAAGCCACCCTGGGCAGAAGCTCTGGGAAAGGGTGTGCTCAGACTCACAAAGATGACTTCTCGCAGAGCTGAGATGAGACTGAAGCCTCTTAATAGAGATGGTGTCAGTTATACATGGAAAATAAGTGGCTCCTGGGCTCTCTGCTGTCCTCGCAAAGCAAGGTGCATTGGTCAAAAAGCCTGAACTCCACACTCCATCTTCCTCATGGCCCCTTTAATGACAAAGGGGAAAAGCAGACAGCCTGGATGGGTGGGCCCCTCAGGTATTTTTCCCACGTAGCTAGTGGTCCAGAAGAACTCGACTCATTCAGAGGAGCAAGGGGGCTCGGGTACTTGGGGAATGGGAACCTAATAACCCCTTAGTTCAGAATCAACACTTAAAAATGTAAGGTCATGTTCCAAAGCATGGTTCGGTTTTGAAGCTGTAACAGCCAAGCATGGCACAGCTGTGGGAAAATGGGATCATTTCACAGAAAACCATTAAGTTTCCCATCACTGAAGTATTACATGATTTTTGTGGTAAGACGTGGCACATTATTTGGGGTAACTTCAATTGAAATTAGAGGAGTTATTGCATACTGTGGCTTAAGGCAGGGGCAGCCTGTACCGAAACAGTTCGTTGCTGCGTAGTCCCCCTCGTTCTATCCAGGCTGCCTTCTTACACTTAGCATCTCCTTTCTCATCCCGAATTTCCTTACCTATAGAACTAGCTGGTGATCCTCCACTTCCCTGTATTGCACTGGGGAGACTTCCCCCTCTTCCTTATGGCTAATCTTTAGGTCAAGGATCAGTAGGCTTCTACAAAACGCCCAATAGCACCTCTCTTGGGTTTCATAGGCCACGTGGTCTCTGTCACAACTACTCAGCTCGGCCGCTGTAACGCAAAAGTAGCCATAAACGACATGTAAATTGATGGATGTCGCTATGTTCCAATAAAGCTTTACTTCTCAAAAAACAAAACAAAATGGTGGTAGGCTAGCTTAGGCTCGTTGCCACAGTTTGCTGACCCCTGCTCTCGGTGGACATGAGGTGAGCAGAGCCTGAGCTCCAGGTCGTTGACACATGTAGTGAAAGCGAACAAGAGGAAACGCCCTGATCAAACAGAAATTAGGAGCCAAGACGGCAGTAGTGTGGGAAATCCTTCCTCTGATCCTACCCTTGGCTGTCATCTAGCTGGGAAGAGGATTAAACAGAGAAGGTTAGTATCAAGCAGTCAGAGAAAGGACTTGTCCGGAGCACGGATGCGTCATTCTAAGGTACACCCCCAATGCTAATTCCCATGGCATCTGTCTGGGCATCATGAGATTAATAAAGTGGTATAAGATTCTGCAAACTAGGCTGCTCTCTCCATTACACTTTCCCCGGATACCAAAAGGACACAACGACCTGTGAGCCAGGGCCTATTATTATTATTATTATTCCAAACTGATAAATAATGGAACTGGGACACACAAAACTAGAGTGACTGGCCCCAAATCATGTGGCTACAAGTGGCAGGGCCCATATTTGAACCCAGGTATCCCAGCACCAGAACCAGTGCTCTTAATTTCTGTGGACTACCTGCTTCTAATAATGCAACCTGTATAAGCAATCAGTAAATGTTTGGGGTTAATGACAGTAGTGACTCTGAGACGCGGGGTACGAAGGACGAGGCCTGAGTTGAAGCTAAGCCAAATGGTGCTTGACTGATGGCAAACTCATTTCTGCACTGTTCTCTGTAGTGTCCTGAGGGCTCTCAAAGGTGAGCCAAACTCTAAGAGTTTCAAGAAGACTTGGGCAGTTCTGTAAAGAAAGCCCCCTTTTCAACAGCCCCAGGCTGGAGGGCCCTGGAAGTATGTCTACAGGGGGGATGGCGCTATTTCTGGGCACTTTCAGAGTCTTCCCTAAGGGGGCAGGGTAGAAAAATGGCCCCATAGCAACCCGCCTCCTCTCCCCAAAAGGCATTCTGGATTTCCCAGGGAGCGGGGTGAAGGTCAGAGCAGCTGAGGAGGAGAAAGGGACAGAGGCACTGTCAAGCAGAGGGGAGAAATGACAGCTTTGTTCATGAGACTATTTGGTTTTTCCTTCCCTGATACCCAGCTTATTTTTATTTTTACTTTTCTTTTCTTAAAATGTTTTCAATTCAGATGCTATTTTAATCTCTCTTTTTCTTGTCTAACACTGGCATTTGGGAGTAGGAAATGTGGTCTAATTACATGGGAGTGTATCCCATGGTATATGGGAAGACATACTTCTATTGTCTTTTAATGTACAAGTATTATATTCTTGGTTTCTGCCTTTCACAAAACACTTGCTTAAAATCACTCCTAATAAAATGAGGAATAAAACTGTTGGACTTATTTGCTGATCGAATATTTACTTATCCTTATTTTCTTTGGCTAAGATATTTTGATAATAGGACACAAAGATTCTGTACATCAAAATATTTTCAAGAATCAGAGAATCTGTACTCAGATCGTGGCTTTTCTTTAATCTGCGGCATCAGTTGGGCCCAAGTCACTTCGGCCCGAATTACTTCCCATCTCTGGATCTAGATTTTCCTCATTTATAACATGTGTGGATAAAAAATGCCAAAATTACCTTTTGGCAATGCCGTTCTAGGAGAGCGTACAGCGAGGATCCCATGTACCACCGGGACCACCTGCCCCCCTCCTTTCTGCTACGCAGTAACCCCCCTAATCGGGTTTCACCTGATGGAGGATGGGATGGAAAGATCAACTAGACCCTAAGAATCGCCACACTGTCCTTGTAAAGAAAAGGAATCATTTCTTCTAACTCCCCTCTCACACACACACACACGAGAGATACATGGTGCCTGACGGTGAGCTTCTCCACAGTCAGTCATAACATACCAATGAGAAAATTTCTAGTCTGAGCAGCCAGCAAATATTTGGTCAAGGGATTATTTCCTCTACGTACAGGCAAAAATCAAAAGGCCACGAGCTGAGGGGACCCCAGCTACCCTGTATCTCCCAAGCAATGCTGCCGATGAGGCTGCGCCTTCAGAAGGGTCTGATGGAACAATCACGGAGAAATGCCAGCCTCGGAGGGAATAAACAGCATCTCCAACTTCCAGCACTAGGCTGTCACCCCAAGGTATCGGTCATATTTCATTCAAGTCACTGCCACCAAAGGCCCAGATGCCGGGCTCGGATAAGGCTGATCAGATACCTGCAAAGAAAATGCCCCTTCATGGACTGGGGAAGTTGGAACTAAATGATACAAATCGGTTTCAGCTCATACCCCACATCTACTATGAAAACGTCCAAGTACACAAGTTAAATGTACATGCGGTGAGCAAGACGAATGGGAGTGTTCCCTGACCCATAGGGCCGGACCCTGTAAAGGGGAAGGCAACCTCTAGGACCTTTTCAACCCTGACTTGCTGCAATGAAAAGAAAACAAAAATCCCATGACATGCCAGGCATTACCTCCTGGATTGGGCTCAATCATATCAAACCAACCACACCGGCAATTCCAACTGAAATCCTTGACCCCAAGGCTGAGTTCTCCAGCATGTCAGACCACTAGCCCTGAAAGCAGAGCTTCGGCTCATCCAAGAGCTGACAAAAACGAGTGCTTGAAATTTCAACAGCCCAGCTGGGAATCATGTTGTGATGCCTCCTCCTCAATTCAGACGTCCGTTCTAAGTAGCTTTTATGTGCGGCACCAAGCGACTGCTGATAAGGGTAGGGTCTGAGTAACGGGGACGACTCTCCTGAACCGTCACCAGTGAAGGCGGATGGCATTTAGGGGAGAAATATGGAAACTAGGGAGGAGATGGCAGTGCCTGGGAAAAGGAGAAGAAAAAGGAGCCCTAAAAGGGGAAAAGAGGTTCCCCTGGAACTTTTCCCTTGGAGAACAAAGGCAACACCATCAACCAAAAAGACAGGTATCACTGAGTTTTTACTTACATCGGTCCCACTTCCCGGACCGAAATTTTCTCCCCTCTCCAGATATTTAAATCCTATTTGAAACCCCAGTTTATATTCCTTCTCTATCAGACATTCCCAGACCCATCCACCCCACAAAAAATTGCTCCATTCTCTGAGCTCAAAAGGTGTCTCATTTCCCTCCTCCAGCAATAATGCTCACCCTGTCCTGCGTGATCTCACATTTTTGTTTGGTGACATCACGTAACAATTACACTATTATGTGGCTCCTCACATACTTGTTTTCTGATTTCTAAATTTGACTCTAGCCTTCCTGAAAGCAAAGGCCATCACTGTTTTAGCTTTTTTCTGAGGCAGTAAATGGCACGAATAGGGGTTCGATATATGCTAGTCAATTAAGGAAGACAAGGAAGGAGGGAAGGCGTAGAGGGAAGGTGGTAGAACAAAAACGTGCTGCGGAGCACGGAGGTAGACCCATTGTGACGGAGAAGGAAGGAAAAGGAGAAAGTGCACCCGAGAGGTCCCTAAAAACATCTGCTGAACTGAAAGACGGATGTAAGAAAAGAAAGAAGAGGTGGAAGGAAAGATGAATGGAAATAGTAACAAGGGAAAAAGTGAGGAGGGGAAAGAAAAAGAGGGAAGAAGGGAGGGGGGAAGGGGTGGGAGGAGGAGAGAAGACTGGAAGAAAGGAAGACTAGGAGGAAAAACGGAAGGAAAGGGAGGAGAGAGTTAGAGGAAGGAGAAGGGAGGTCGAAACACGGGGACAAGGCTGGGATGCAGGACAAGACTTACCCTTGTGCTTCTGGATCTTCCATTTTTATACTTGTTCCCTTTCTACTTCCAGAGTATCTCTTGGTGCCTTACAGGTCACCCAGCACCTGGTTCCAGGCTTGTCGATGCACCTGCACAAAGCTGTGTGTGAACCACTTCCAATGCCGATTTGCTTCACTGGTCAGCACCTACCAACTCCTGCCAGTACAGCACCACCAATCCTGGCAAGTCAGCCCCAGGAAGGCTGCATTTCATGACCCAGGACTCAGAGCTTTGGAGGACATCTGGGCGTAAGCCTGAGGCACCACTGGCCCTCCACCAGGAGTTGCAGTGGGAGGCCTTCTCCTCTTATTTGGGCCAGGGCATCACATGACCCGCTCGGTCCACCCGCATCCTGGGCAGCCCATCAGGGAATCAGGGCTCCAAGGCTCCATGGGGTGGGGGCAGAGGAGTGCCTTTGAGGACACTCACTGGCACACAGCCAGGCCACCCTCTCTGCCAACCCCCTGAGGCACAGCCATCATCCCTCCTCCATCTGCCTCCCCCATCCACCCCCCCAGGACCTAGACACTCAATTCAGAGTGTGCCCAGACAACGCAGCAAGGTTGCAGCCTAAATCTTTCTTGGAAAATGCACAGCTCTTTGTGGAAACCCCCAGAAAAGATCCCAGGCAGCTTCAGGCTTCCCGAGATGTCTCCAGCTCTACTGTTCCCTTTCCCCTCTAACGGAAATGTTACATCATGAATGTTAACGTCCATATTTTTGTAATAGAAATTTTCCATGGAGAACACATCCACTGAATATACAATGAAGGGGCTCTTGATGGGAATAGGAGGTCTGTACTTCAGGGAGGTCCATAAACCCCTGATATTATATGCAGACTTCTGTCTGTAGGTATGTTCACTTTTCAGGTAAAAGAGTCCACAGCTTTCAGTACACTGTCCAAGGAAACTGTGATCCAAACAAGATTAAAACTACCATCCAATACAAGGCAAGTTGTAAGGGGTTCATCAATCAAGAAAAGAGGGCTTGCTTAGTTTGCCAAAGACAGTTGAATTGCATGAAAATGCATTTCCTAGTATTAACCTATTTCTCCAAGGTGACAAATTTTAATTTAGGAGCTCTTCCCCTTCCACTCCACATCTCAGAGATAAACCATTCTTTGTGCCCTTCTGTCTGTCTGTCTGTCTGTCTGTACCCACCAGCCCTGCAGCCCATATCTGCCGGTGATGGGAAGGGGAGGCCATTTAAACTTGTGACATTTCATTAAGCACCTGCCCATTGCCATCCCAGCTCTAAATTAAAGTAAACCAATTCCAAAGGAATAAGCCTTGGAAATGCACTCCCTTCTGTCCACCCAAACACACTCTTAAAAAACAAATAAGTAAGATAAGCAGTCTTCAAGGAGGTTGCAGTCTTCCTATACCAAATCATTGTCTTGAAACTGAAAATACTGCTGGAAGAATAACCAGGGATCTATGTGAAGTATTTAAGTAAGCCCTGATATAGCACGGCTGGGACATGAAGAGCGATTCGATTCCTACAGAATAAAATGAAGCCGAGAGAAATCACGGCGATGCACTTGAGTGAGCACCGAAACATGAAATAATGGGAAAATCTGCTTTATCACTTTATTTTTAAAGAGCCGTTAGCAGACTCTGCAGCTGCGAATCACTGCTCACATATGGCATGGCTGTCACCTTTATAAATCATGCTTTATCTTGAAAAGATTGTCCTTTATTACCTTTCCTTTTGCACGTTCCTAAGAAGTTGGGAAACAAGAAAATAGAAAAAGCTCTGAGGTTCTCAGTGCCAGGATCAACATTTACAAAAAGGACACGCGAGAAAGTGTGTTCAAGTCCTACATCGTGTCCAGCTCTGTGAAGCCAAATATTAGCATCCTCGCGTCCACGCTGCAGAAACGGTGCCCTCTTTTACTAAAAGGAACTTCTACTTTAAGACTTTGCTTGGTTGCACATGAAATCTTCTAAGCCCTGGGTCGGGAGTCACCAAAATAATTCAAATAGCTGTTGTTTTAGAGGAAGGATTTAAATAAATTTGATTCAGAGTAATGGGCACAGGATTGCACCGTCTTTAACACAATGCAGCTAAAACACAAATACACATTAACTGGGGCATAGGAAGACACACACATAAAGGAATGAGGAAGGTTTACAGTGGTCTCCATAGGATTTGTCCAGTTATTTGAAAAAACTGAAAGATAGAGGTAACCAATGTGAAGCTGGGGATTCAGGAAAATCTGCCTTGGTGCTCTCAATTAACACAGTGACGCCACTTTACTGAACTGCAACACCAGCCCTGCCTCTGCAGATCACAAAGCAATCGCACTGCTTCCAGTCCTAAGACTAATGGCTTTCAGAAGTTCTCAGGATTAGGAGCTCTCAGGAACTCAAAGCCTAGAAAGTAACAAATTCTGCTCCTCGGCCAGGAGAACTAGGCGGTCTGTCCGTGCAACACACCGTCCACCCGTGGAGCGGAAAGGGGCGAGTGTCAGAACAGGGCACATACTGTATCTTGCCAATGTCGGTCTTGTCCTGTTCCTCCTACCCCTCTCTTCTTCCCAAAAAGGAGAAAGTTGTCGGGATCCTGCACATGGAAGCCAAAAGCTTCTGTCTGCACTTTCCCCCCCTCAGCCCGGGGCTGCTCAGGGTCCTGCTTGCTGTCGGCTGTCTGACCTGACTGACCCAGTGAGTAAGTCACTTACCAGATGGGAGGCAGGTGGGGCTGCTCGGCCGGCACCCCAGCGCTCTGGAGGCTGGAGTGCCTGGGAGGAGAGCCCAGGCGCAGCCTGGGATGAGGACACGGAGGCTGAGGCTCTGCTCACGTCTCAGCAGAGGCAGCGTGCCGCCCTTCCAAATGAAGGGATTAATAAATGATAACCCCATGGTCAAATATGTGGACCCGAACAGATGGAAACCCTGGCGATTTTTTTCAGGATAGAGGACCGTGGGAACTCTAGTGATTAAAGCGGGGCATAGCATATGCTTTAAATCAGGAGTCAGCTACCCAAATCACACCACAGAGCACGGGTCTTTCTCTTAGGGTGACACGTGTCATACTTCTCCCCAGGGGGCAGAGGACATGAAGAGCCAGGAGATTGGGGTCGCTCCTTCCATCCCCAATCAAGTAATCAATCTATAGCTGTCCTCCTCCCTGTACAATAAATTTGGAAACTAGTGGAAGTCTGATTTTCACGTATGATTTCCATACGTGAGCAAAGGGACCTTATGTACATCTGGCATGTGACCAAGATTATGCCAAGAGCTACACAAATTTGTTCTTCAAGCCCATCTCCATAAAGCAACTCAGAACAAGCATTAAGCAAAATTTGGATGCTCTCAACTCTTTAATCCCTTTGTTTCTCTCCATGTAAGGCACTTGATATCACTGTGACAGCAGACGGTCATGCTTTTTGACCCTGCCTAATAATTCCAGCTGATACTAAGTGAACATGACTGATGGTGACTCAAGGGGCTCTGGCTGTCACTTTGGCAGACTGAGGTGCAAGGCACCAAAGCTGTTTTACCTCCTCGAACATTATGTAGAATAGCCGTGTAAGAAGGATCCTTAGACATCAAATCAGACGCCTTGATTTTATGAAAGGGGAAATAAAACCCAGACTGTTTATCTCAAAATGTATAATCATTCATCCTACAAGCACCTGCTGTATACAAGATCCTCACAATGCATAGCGCAAAGTTTTATCAGTTAGATACTCGATCCACAGCCCATATTTCAGAACAATATTCCCTTGGATTTCCTGAAGTCTATGGTCAAACGGAGCTATACCCCAAGTGCAGGTGTTGGCAAACATTTTCTACAAAAAGCAAGGATACACCCTGGCTGGTGTGACTCAATGGGTTGCGCGCCAGCCTGAGAACCAGAAGGTCACTGGTTCAATTCCCAATTGGACACGTGCCTGGGGTTGTGGGCCAGGACCCCAGTTGGGGGTGTGCGGGAGGCAACCGATCAATGTATCTATCACGCATTAATGTTTCTCGCCTCTTTCTCCCCGCCTTCCCCTCTCTCTAAAAGTAAAATAAAATAAAATCCTAAAAACAAAACAAAACAAGGAAAATAGGCTTTGTGGACCACACAGTCTCTGTCTCAACTGCTCAGCTCTGCCATTATGGTGTGAAAGCAGCTATAGGCAGTAAGAGGTGTGACGATGTTCCAATTACACTTTGTTTACCAAAAAAAAAATGTCTGCATGCTGGATTTGACCTATGGTCTGTATTCTGCTGAACTCTGCCCCCACGGATCTCATTTGACAGTGACCTTTTTGGGCTGCAGATCTCAAGTTTGCCTTAATTAGATCTTATTTCACCTCAAACCTCCCCTTAGATTCATTGAAGTTAATATATATATATGTGAAAAATAACAGAAGAAGGGAGCAAGGAGTTTAGAGAATGAACCTTGTAACCAACTATTTAATTACTCATACAACACAAAGAAGTGGAAATCAGAAATTGAAGTGTTTCTGCCCCTGTACGCAAAGACAGACGTTTCCACCTAAGGAACAGAACACTGAGCCTCCCTAATTGAACACTGTATCTTCTCCCCAGCTTAGGGAAGATGATGCTCCCATGACGCTAGGTAGATTCCATCATCACTCCATCCCCAAAGAAAATAACTCTCATCCATTCCTGCCGGAGGCTATTCTAAGCAGGGCTGCCGAGCTTGGTTGGCGAGGCAGACACAGGGCGGGCGGGAAGGGCCGGTCGGTAAGCAGGTCTGATCTTCCCGGAGCCCGTGACCTGGGCAGGTGGGTGGGTGAGAATCAGGTAGCCCAGCTACCTTCCTGCGTGTGCCCACTTTAGAGAAAGGGGTTCTCCAAAGTGGCCCCGGCAATCTGCAAAACAGGGCTCATCATGTGGAACGAGAGTGTGTGCTGCTCTCAGGAGCCCAAGGAGTCAGAACCTGTGAATTCTGGGCCAAAGCTCAAACTTAAAAATAGCACGGGAAACCTGGCTAAAAGGGTCCCCAGGAGTTGGTCCTTATGAGATGTCTCTCAGACTCCCCTTCGATGTGAAGGTGAAACGGTGACTTGGTCATCACTTATGCCTTAGACCCTCCTACAAGGGCTTCTTTCCAGGAAAGTATTTCCTCCAAAAAGTTATAATCATCTTGCAAAATGTGCCCTGTACCCAGAGATGCTGCCTCGGGTCAACCAAAAGAGACGCTTCATGTCAAATTTCAGCTTTCAAGGACGATGACAAACGATCATCTAGCATCACACAGTTTTCGTTGGTTTGTTTTGGCTGTAGAATGTGCTATGTGACACCAAACATCTGGATAAACATTTTCAAAGTTTCTCCGCGAACCAGAGATCCAGATGTTTAGCGTTGAAAAGCTGAAATAATCAGATGACTGGCACAGTCCCTCTTTCTAACTCTTCAGCCAAGGATCCGTCACCTCGAAATAGCCACACTAACCCTGCTGCAACATCCCCCTTGGCTCACTGGTTTCTGTAAAGATAAAGGGCGATCTGAATTCATTGATCATCCGTTGAGAACCACACTGAGTTATGTCAGCTCTGATTTAGTTGATTTTACTCAGTAAAACTTAACGACGGCATAAAGCATTCAGAGTCAGGCAGAGCGTCACTGTCGGAGCAACCACGGACCATTACACACCAAAAGAAAATATCTACCAGGACTTTCCATTCCCATTAGATAATGAATAAAAATGATGGGACAGGGCAGTATTTCGGTCGTTAGCCCACGATTAAACTCAATTCAGCTGCCTGCATTCCACAGACGCTGCAAGCCCTCGGGTCCAAGAGCGCATGTGCTTTCCTTCCCATGGCGGGGCCGCGGAAGCGATCCTTCAGCGTGGAGCGGCTCCCCTGGCCCTGGTGTGCGCCCCGAGGGGCCCTGAAGGCAGCACACGCCACAGACTTCTATGAACTGTATCTTCTTCAATGCTCTCGGCTGGGACGGAGGTCCTTCGATGAACTGCAAAGCCACCACATCTTAGTTTGTTCTATAATTGGCTATTTAACTGTTGCCTTTCCTTACCATACATACATACAAGTACAAATACAAAAAGGCAATTCCAAAGCAGGTCAGCTTTTTCTGTAGGGAAGTCACCATCGCTAGAAATAGAAGCTAAGGCTTAAGAGATATTCTCGTGTTTTTTTCTTTTTTTAAATAAAGGGTCTAGGGGGAGATGAGAAGTTTCTCACCTTTGATGGCTGCAAGGGTCATTAAAACAAATTAGAGTTCAGAATCTAAGAAAGATAGTACTATTTGAAGGATGGTTTAGGGCCACAGTTCTCAGAGGGTGAACCACTTTGTTGTAATTTCCAATACAGCAAATGTTGGCAGATTTAACCCAAATAAACAAAAGTGCTTTATGGGTTTTTCATAATTTTCGAAAGTATATGAAGGGGGCTTGAGACCAAAATGTCTAAGGACCTCTGGTTTAGTGGAAGTAAAATGGTGCTTAAGTTTGTTTTGTCTCCTCTGCCTCCCATGAGCTGTGTTACCTTAGCCAAATCACTTAGCCTCTCTGATCTTCCATTTTCTGGGGATCAGACTAATCTGCTCAAGCATGCTTCCCCACTGAAATATAGTATCCAGAAGGTTGGAAGTATGTCTGTAGTGTTCATTCCGTTCATTCTAAAGTCTAGCACAGGTCACTGCATGATACATAACAGGGTGTCAATAAACAATTCTGGATTGATTGGCCGGATGATTGTGAGGATTAAATAGGACAAAATGCGTAAAGTGCCCGGTAAGGTACATGGCACATGGCAAATGTCACGGGTGCTCAGTAAATGTCAGATCCCTTTCTCTACCACTAATGTTCTCAGGTGCACCACACAGGTGAGAAAATGCACAGTTGATCTAGATAAAGTGAATGCTTAGGGCATTGGTTCTCAAAGTGTGGTCCCCAAACTAAAGGCATTAGCGTCACCTGAGAAGCTGTCACAAATACAAATCATTTGGCTCCAACACTAGGCCACTGAGGCAGAAATTCTAGAGGCGGGGTCCATCAGCCTGTGTTGGAACTGGCCCCCCCAGAGATTCTGACTGGTGCTCAACAATGGGAACCATAGCTTTAGGATGTGCATGGGGTCTCACTGAAAAAAGAGTATTTTATGCTAGTAGCATTTTGGACTTCGATTACAGAAAGTACCCAGTATGTTCTCTGTTGCTGGCTGCCTAGGATCTTTTTAGGACAAAGGTAGGAGGTTCAGAAAATCAAATACAATAAATATCTGTTGTGGGCCTTGATTCTGTATTCTGGCTGTGTGTCTGGGTCCAGTACTAAACATACTTTGCATTTAAAACTGGAAGCAGCAGTAACAGAGCCAGTTCTCTCTTAGAGAAATCCCAGCATAACCCTTGAGTGACCTTTGTGGCTAAGTGTAAAACCTGTGGATGGGAGCAGAGGTGGGGGAGGAGGAAGAGGGAGGGTAAATGGTTGTATCAGTACCTACAGAAAGCATACATCTGATTGCTGATTTCTAGTTTTCGCAACTCGCTTGCAACACAGCAAACCGCTCCCATTAGGGAAATTACTCATGAGTTCTAACCTCTGAGGGATGCCACCAGCCCGTAACAGCTACGATTTGGGTAATTTCCATGTGCCTGCAAAAAGAGGGGCGCTTGGATGCTACAGATGTGCTCTGTTTCTTTCGAGGCTCACAACTATCCTAGGGCACAGCACTATCATTATTCTCATTTTACATCTGCAGAAAGTGAGCTTCAAGAGAGTAAGCAGAGGTGGGTTTCAAACCCAGGATCACCCGACTCAACAGGTATGCCCTCCACTACTAATTCTACCTATCTGTACGCAACACAGGGAGGAGTCTTGCAAATATAATGAAGTACATTTTAGATAGAGGCTACGATTCAAAGTTCATGCATAAACTAAAACTCCCATAATAATCCTTGAAAAATTTTTCTTCAAGTACAACATATATTGCTTTACATACCCAATGTTGTACGGTAATATATCTGTACGACTTCACACAGGAACTTAGATTATATAATATAGCGCAAACAATCAAAATATGAGTATTTTTAATAAATGAGAGAGGCTACAGAGTTGATTTTGACTACGTTAAATGTACACGGTAGCCACCTACAAACTTGGCCTGAATGCAGGCCATATGCTAAGGGAATGGGCACACAACACACAGGGTGACAGAAAGGTCTAGGTACTCTGTAGTTCCAGCAAGAAGGGCACCGGACAGCTGCTACCTGGAAAAGCTGACATGACGCCCACGGGGAAGGCGCACCCACGCTGAGCGGCGTGACAAGGCAGGCGCCAGAGCGCGGCCAGGCCTTGAGGACAGGTGAAGAAAGAGCGTCTGAGCCTTCTTAAGGGAAGCGGACGTAGAAAAACGGGTAAGACACAAAGATCACATGAAACACAGATTTGAGGCAAACACCCTGGTCTTAGCGTTTGGGTGGGGACACCCTAGATTTGAGTCCTCTTCCTCCTCAGCTGCTAGTGCTTTGGCATTGACCCAATTATTCATAAAATGGGACTAATAATATCTAATCCACAGAATATGTAGTTGTAGCGATTGTGTATGTGTTTATGTTTAGCTAGTGCAATAAGTTTATTTCTTCTGCGAGATAAATTAAAATGACTTTTTAAAATGTCCTGTATCCCCCTTTAAATACGCTAGGAAGAACAGAGAGCAGGAGTGGGAGAGTAAGAAAAGCCAACCCTTAGTGCACACCTAAGATGCAGGTGCTCTGCTACCTTAAGTAGCTTTATCCCCATTTTTACAAATGAGGAAAGAGGGCTCAGAGGGGTTTAGTAATTCTCCCAAAGCCAAACAGCTATTGAGTGGCAGAGCCTGGATTTGAACCAAGTTATAACAAAACTCAACAAGTAGGTATTTGTCATTATCAAATTGCACTACAATCTAGGGATTTCTTGGCACATTCCTGGATAACAGTGAGGAAGAAAGAGAGAGCACCGTTCAGGAAGTCAACCAAGGTTGTCTGAGGAACCATTAGATACCTGCCTGGCCCTGCTTGGGGTTCAGCAGTGAGCAAAACAGGGAGAGTCCAGTTTTCCTGAGGGACCCGAGCACCACCAACCAGCTTTGGTGGTGATTTCACTTTGTTGGGCCTCTGTTTCCTCATCTGGAAAATGGGAAGGGGGGGGCGCCTGATTGCATGCAATTGTCCAGCTCGTACAGTCTCTGATTCCATAAAAAAACTTGTTATTTTCCTGTCTCTTTAAAATTTACTCAGGCCATGAGCTGTGATGAATGTTATTGGCTTTCCCCAAAATCAACTATTTCCACCCTTTCTCTCTAATCAGGCCTGTCCTCCCACATGATTCACAACCAGTCAAAGTCACAGAATTGAAGGGGCACCCAGCAAAAGAATTCCAATCACGTCTTCTCAGGAGCTCTGCCATCTGCCTGCTCAGATAAAATGAACATGCTTGGCCCAAGGTGCCCATCCCAGGTTCACTTCAACACGATCCCAGGCACAAACCTCCTTGACTCTTGTATTTTGTCCCTGAAATCTTTGTCTCGAAGTTATTCGTGGAAACAACTGCACAAAATATAACAAAGACATCGGATCAAGGTATCCTTTTGCCCTCGGTGCCTACTAAAAAAATAAAAGCTTTTCTGTCACTTTAATGGTGACAATAAAGCATTTCTTTCGACGATTCGACTGCCCTTTTTATGTTTCATTTTTACTCACACTTGTATTGAATATACCTTTCAATATCTTAAAAATGGAATCTTTATTTAGATTATTCCAGGCCGACCACTTACTGGTAAGGGTTTTCTTGTTGTTATATTACTATTACGTTTCCTCATGGACACGGACAACAATGTGATGACTGTGGGGGGCGGGGGGGAGTGGAGGTGGAAGAGGGGAAAGGGAGGATAAATGGTAACAGAAAAAATAAAATAAAATTTTAAAAAATAAATTAAAAAATTAAAATTAAAACAATTAAAAAATAAAAATTGTTTTCCTGTTTAAATGGATTAAGTCAATTAGATAGGTATTTATCTTTTGATACTGATGTACGTACCAGGTACATAACTAGTACATACCAGGCAGTGGTACAAGCTTTATTGGATTTAAGAACTTCTATTAGCACCGTTAAATACACATAAAAACCAAAGTACATGCTGAGTGAGATTCCCCTGCCCCTTCTTCTCCCTCAGAATTACCCTCCATAGACCCTGTTCCCTGAAATACTGGAAAATGAAAAAACACCTGAGTGTAAAGTACTTGAGGGACCATTTTCTAGGCTCTTTGAGACAAAGCAAAGGACGCTGGTATGTCTTACCCACATCATTTGTTCATCTCTCTCCTCACACTTACCATGTTTCTTCTCACGCACCTACCTGCCCTCGAGCCTGAAACTTCAAAAGACGTGAACTTCACATTTAGCCCCAGGGCCTAAGATGGCTTTTGGCATAAAGGCTGTGCTCGGTTACTATTCAACAGAAGGATACATGAGGCCCTTCTACCGAGCAGGGGAGGCGAGAGGGGGGTGTTGTAGATGTGGAGACAGAAGAGGTTCAGATGGAAAGGAAAGGAAGAGGTTCTGAGCGAACTCTCAAGAAAGGGCACCGGCACTTGCCTGTGCCAGCCCGCTAAAATACAGGCCACTTGAAACACTCCACCAGTCATTACTGGTCCCATTTCCCAGATGCTAATACTCATGCAGGTGAAGTAATTTAATTCACTCAAAGACCTGCAGCTTGAAAACTGCAAACCCAAGATTCAAACCAGGTATTTCTGGATCCCAGGACCTGCCTCCGGGGAAACCAAGGGCAGCAGGACGCCAGACTGCCAGGCAGAACCCTGAAAGCAGCGGTCAAGCTGTCCGACCACTGCTCTGGAAGAGCCCCAACAGATACTCAAAGCAAAACCTCTGTTCCCTCTGTGCAGCGAGGCAATCTGGGGTGGAGAGGAAGAGGTGCCGGACAAACCAATGCCTCACTCCTGGGCACCTCCTTCGGGTTCCGTCAAACCCCATCTCTGAGCCCAGAAGTCCAGCTCTTGGTCGCCGGAGGTGGGCTCCGCCGGTGCTCCGGCGCCCTCTAGCGACCATCCACTCTAATGCCGACTCTCTCGCCCCCTTCCCTCTTTTCTCACCAGCAGCTTGGGTAGCCCTGACTTTAGACCCCCTGCCAGCTTGCTTTTGTGCCCCCTCTCCCTCAAAGAGAAATGAATTTTCCCTACAGAGGTCTGTGATCTCTTGAATAAGGAAGGTCTTTTGGTCAATGCACCTTAAACCTGAGAAGGTTTCTAGAATTAACCTGAAATACTATATTTTCCCCCAGATGTTTCCAAGAACTGTCTCTAGTTTCCTACGTAATAAAAGATACAAAGTTGGAAATGTTATGTTCTGCACCAGAGATAGAAAAACAGCATTTTAGAAAGTTTGTTCTTTTTGCATGGGCCTTTAATTAAAACAGAATAAAGGATTCCCCTGTGGGTCTCTGGAACCGTAAACACTCATAAAATCTTTGTTTACTTTATTGACGGGTTGTGACATTTAAAATAGAAAGCTAAGACTGCATGAGCAATTCTTCACAAAACATGCACATTAACACGGATGGCTGCAGACACTGACTTTGTACAAATTTAATCATATCTATTGAGTAAGTATTACACTGGCTCCTAGAGACAGCAATGTAATAAGTCCCAAGCCAGCTCCTCCAACCACCCCACAGTAGAGGTGGGAGCTCCCCCGCCCCCACCCCACACCCCCACCATCCCCAACTCAGTAAAGGTTATCAGTATGCATGGCGCCACAGATTGGCGCCACCAGTAATTATCTCCAGGGAACTTGAGTCTCTTTATGAGTGATCAAGAGTGTTGTTGAATGAGTCCCCGATCTTAAGCAAGTCACCTCTCTGAGGGTCGCTTTCCACATCTGCCAAATTAAACAGCTAGAGTCAACACATTATCCCTAAGCTCTCTTCCGGTTCTGAGAGTCAGATTCAAAGTGATAAAGTTGTTGATCACAGTACAGAGATGAGCGCAGCGCAGGCCAGCCTAGATGGGCTCTCCCACCCGTGTGAGTGTACTAAAGTCATAGGACTGGAATAAACCTTCCCAAATCAGTCATCCCTATCAGCTTTTCAAGACTTGCCTTCAGGTCTTCAATATTCACTGAGCTAAAAGCTAGTGGTTCTCAAGAGGCTTTCCCAAGAATACGGCAGCCAAATAAAGGGTTTCCTGAGATTTGCCAACTTAAGGAAAACATACTATTCATCATATACATTTAGTAAACAGCTAGCTCCCACACAAAGGAGGTTTCTGGTAAAGCCTGAAAGTATTGTGTAATCACAAGTTTTATCAGATATCCACTTGTTGAATTTAATGCTAATTGAGGCCTTACTATATATTGTCTTTTACAAGTAACAGAAAAGACAGAACATCTTGCCTGACCCCGTTTATTGAGCTTGATTTTGGAGCTACCACCAAACTTCACATAAACACCTGACACCCTCCAAAAAATGAATCTGTAACTCCGGTCACTTAATTTTCATAACATGCTTGCCTCAAAATAAAAACTATTGTAGAATTTTTACGACATCCTAAAAAGCATTAAAGTCCTGTAATCTCTGTAACCTGTTCTTTACCATCTACATTCAATCAGGAGAAAGGTAGAATCAAATGCAATTCTATTCTGTGCAGCAAGGTCAGTTCTAATACATGATAGAATGGTCTTGAACGATGTGACATTTTTAAATGCATTTAAAATTTTTCAGTCTTGCTATTTTGTGACTCTAATATACTGACTACCATTGCGAAGGAAATATGACCTAGGGTTAGTGCATGGATTCAAAGGGGATTTGTGGTTTTTAAAAAATATATTAACAAGACAAAAATGGAAAGATCAACCATTGAGAACAAAGTTAGCCCCTATTCTCTTCAACATGCATGAAATACAGACCCTCAGGCTACATCTCTGATTAAAAAGTACAAAGGTTCCCGAAGTGACTTTCCCAACCAGTGTGCAGACTTTCTCCCGATCAGTCAAGCTGACACCATCAGAGCCCTTCTCATCTGTCTGGGGTTCTGATCCCTGCGAAGGTACGCAACTCTGATGGCACTCAATGTGAGCTGCTCGCCTCCAATGTGTTTACTTCCAAGCGGAAAGGTCCCTTCTTTATGCGGATAAAGGCGGTGCTAACAGCCCAGAGCGGCACACTTCAGGGACATGTAGAATGAGGACAGAAAGGTAAGGTGCAAACCACGTAAAAGATTCAGGTGTCGATGAGAATAAAGACACCGCCATTCACCCACTTTTTCTCAGTAATTATGTCTTATAGACACTGGACTCTTAAGGGTCCCAGTCACGATGGTGGACTCAGTCTGAAGATGGGAACATTCAGAGCTTCTATTCGTTGGAATACTACATAAAACTCTCTGGGAACAGATCTTCGCCTCCCACTAACTGAAACAGGGAATTTTTAAGTCAAACATCCACAAGCAGATCAAGAAACACTTGCAAACAAGATACCTTTTCATTAAAACCTCTAAAAGCAGGGTCCCCTTAAGACAAACCAATGATTCACACAAAATGCCACGTTGCTCCTACTAGGTAGCTGGAGAGAAACAGAAGTCTCTTAAGCACAATTTAAAAACAACTCACAAACCTCAAGGCAGCTATTTTAAAAGAAGTATTCAGAAGCTCTAGTGAAGTGGTTGTCCCATTCTGGGAAGGGCACTGGACACCATCTGCGCCTGCTCCCAATAAAGTATGCAGGGAGAATAACAAGGAGGCTGACCACTCAAAGCAGAGGAGTAGGTCTGGCCGCAGTGAGAGCTCCACATGACAACACAAGCAGATCTCCGTTCCGTTATAGGCAAGCTCTTCTCACCCAACCATTTAAAGCTGTCCAGGATTCGACATCCACTCCTGCTAGGAACTGATACTTTTATGTAATGAGCAGGGGAAATGGCCTAGTTTTGATGTGGTTTGAATCCGATACTGTGAAACCATCAGAATCTTCTCATCAGAGGCAAATGAGGAGCATCTGGTCTTTATTAGGACCCACTATTAACACAGGTGTCCTGGCTGTATTTGCAGCCCTCCTATTTTTATCCATCTTCCCACATGCAAGTACCCCTGGCATAGTCAGAGCTCAGACCCCTGATCTGCTAGAATGACTTTGTCAGTCTTTCTTTAAAAATGGACAGGCAAATAAAATGAATTTAACCCAGAGGCAGAAGCTCAGGAAGGGAAATGAAAACATCAGAAGTTATCTCATCGCAGCCGCAGCCATCCTGAGCTCTGTCTTATCTGCTGGGTAATGAAAAGAAACAGGACCTTCCTAAACTTAAAGGGCATAAAATAAAATAAGGAAAGTTGTTGCTTCTCTCTGGATCTTGGGGTATGTGCTATGCAATTTAACCAGTGTATACTAACTACAAAACACTGTCACGGATTCAAAACACTTAAGCTCTAGGAAAGTTGGGGGAATTTTCTTTTGGGGGGGCAGTTGTTCGAGAAGAGGAATTACTAAGAGGGCAACAGAAAGAAGAAATGGGGAGAAAAGAATATTTCATTTGAAGTTGAAGAAGCTTTTTCTAAAAGAGCAGGATTTAGTCTGTTTCGGGAGAACACTTTGGAGTACCTTGGACAGCTAAAAAAAAGCTGTTTAGGAAACCAAAAACCAGTGAGCCAAGAACAACTAGAGCAACGCGTTTAAAATTCCTGACAAAGCAGCAAGAGCGTGAAGAGTTGGTTTTGCATAGTTTTTAAAAAATTTTTAATAAATATGTTACTGTTCTATTACCGTTGTCCCCATTTTTCCCCCTTTGCTCTCCTCCGCCCAGCCCTCCCCGCCGCTGCCCTCCTCCCCGCTCCCACGGTCAATCCCCACCCTGTTGTCCATGTCCATGAGCCATTCAGACATGTTCCTTGACTAGTGGTTTTGCATAGATTTGGACACAGGTGTAGAGGAGCCTCTAGAAACTCTCTCAAAAGGCGCTGAAATCCTAGGGCATCAGTGGACCAGTTGGGCAGGACGGGAAGGGGGTTCTCTCCGTTATTTCTCTTGCAAAATTTCCCTTGGTACTCTCCCCTCTCTCTCTCTTCTTTCCTCCCTCCACCTCCGGAACCCCCATGGCGCGCACTTCAAACGCATTGCCCTAGGGACCGTCAGCTCTACTGCCCGCGACTTCTGCCGGAGCCTGGCAAGTTCCAGGACTGGAAGCCAGTCCTGCAAGGCCACCGGAGGGCGCGGTCGGATCTGGAGGGCAGGATGGAACCCAGAGCAGTAAAGCTCGCCCACTTCCTTCGAGAGGAAGGAGGAGGGCATCTTCTTAAGAGTACCGCTCAGCCTTCATCTTCTCCCCACCGTATGGTCATCAACACTCACTTGACTTGGCGTGGACCACCTCCTAAATGCCTCCCTGGATTCCGCCCTAACAATCCTCGGGCGTCTGCGGTACCACATCTACTTAGTGAGCTATGGCTAGGGCTTCGGTAGTCCCTCCAGTGCTATCCCCTGTCCCCTTATCCCCCTGACTACTTAACAGAGGAATGAGTGCTCAAGAACTTGGCTGAATCAAGGGACTTGCAAGCCTCTTGATACGTTTTAAATCCGACCGCCCCGGGAGCAATTAGATATTACTGGGACGTATTGTAAAGGGGGCTGGAAAGGAGGCTGAGAGGCTGAATCCTATGGCAGCTAGGTGAAGCCATTGGAGACAGCTACAATCCCCAGAGCTTTCTCACCGTCAGAGGGAAAGCTGCAACTTCAGCCAGGACTCTGCTTCCCTCCTCCTCCCGGATACCTACAACAGTACTGCCCTCCCCCCTTCAGGACTTCCCGGACTGGACACTCCGCGGGTGCACCGCGGTCCCCCTCTGCCGCCACCTCCCCTCCGCAAGCCCCACCCTACCTGAGCAAGCACGGCAAATGTCAGAAGGCGAGATACCGGGGATGAAAGTTCCCTTGCATGAAAGACTATGCTTGTAGCCAATGATTAAAACAACAGCAGCAATGCCAAACAAGCAAATCTGAGCGAAAACCAGTGCATCGCAAAAGTTGCTCTTACTACGCAGCAGCCCCGACACACTTTGCAATCCTAGCGCCGCGAGCACACAGGAACGTGGAGTTGGCATTTACTTACCTGGGTGTGCCAACCTCGAGGAGTAGAAAGAGAATTCAGCCCGGGACAGGTCTGTCCCACCCCCAGAATGCAAAATCCGGCTTTGGAGTGGAGGTGATTGGTGGTGTAGGTCTGTAGTGATATAAGGTGGGTAGGACTTCCCTCCCCACTCGTCTTCTGAGGCCAGTTTAAAAACGGCGGATGGAAAAGAGGCTGGGAGGAGAGTTTGGTCTCTCCGGAAACCCTGACTCCATTCTTGGTGATGGGGGCGGGGAAAGGCGAAAATGTTGGGGATAGCAGCTCGGCTATCAGTTAACTTAGAGAGTAAAGTGGAAGGCAGTGGGGTAAGACAGGGAAAGGAGAGGAGCCAGGGAGGAGGGAAGGAAGAGTAGAGGAGGCGAGCGGGTGGCGGGGAGATGGCAGCTTCTCAGAGAGATTTCCACCTTCTGACGAAACCCATGCGCCCAGCAACCCGCGAGATACTAGTTCGGAAACCTCCGCGCGAGCGCCCCCTGGGGGGTTCCGGCGGACGCGAGCATTGCCCCGGGAGCACGAGTCCGCGGCCCCGCCCCGGGCTGGGCCGGGGGCGCGCCTGGTGGTCCTGCCGCGTCCACAGGCCAGGCTTCCTGCTCAGCTATGTCGTTCATATCTGGCTTCTGGGGATATTAAATTCAGTCCTCCAAGTACTTGGACCTCGTATCCACTTTGGGGGTAAAGCAGTAATATCTGCGAAGGGGTGGAACTGACACTTTTTTTGTTTTTTGCACACATTCCAGGAAACTTCTTGGATGCTTGCTCAATTCCCACCAAAAATGGTTAAGAAATCACTCCCCTCCATGTATGGTGGGAACCCGAAAATTATTTTTTAATGTGTACAAGCATGCCTGGCATATGTAGGAGCCCGATAATTATTCTTTTAGTAAGTAGATGCATGAATAAATGAATGGACAACCAGGCTTTTTGGTCACCTCATTATGTCTTGCTAAAAACATCCACCTTACAAATCTCGTTATGTATTGCTAAAAAACATCCACCTTATCTTATTTATCTTACAAATAAGATAAGGAAATGCTTAGGGAGTGTCTATGTTTAAAAACCAACATAGACATGCTGTCTTGTAGACATGTTATGAAGCACTTTAGAAAAAAAGTGAGGCTTTCCTGTTCCAAACTTATTCAGTCAAATTAGACAAATGAGCAGTGGGAAAACAAACTGTGTCTGATTGTTTCTGCAACAGAAGATAAACCAGACGACTCAGCATACAGGTATTGTCGCAATCACAAATTGGACTTCAGAACCCATAAGGGTCAGAAAAGACTCTCTCTGACATCGAAATGACATGGAGGATGTCACAATCTAATGTGGACAGGGACTAGGGAGATGGGAGGTCTTCACTCCATCCTCTTCGGGCACTAACAAGGCTCTCTTCCTGTGAAGAGGTTATCAGCCGGAAGCCTTTCACCAACCACAGAGCTCTGAGTTTCAAAGTCAGCAAAGGAGAAATAGCAGGATGAGGGGCAGGCACCCTACTAATGGTTTTACAGCTGCAATTAGGAAAAAGAAAAGCCTTTGGAAAGGAAAAAATGACATTTTCTTCCCCCAAGGTACCTCTCACCCTTCTGAAGTAGGGTGACATTAAACACGGTCCCTAGAAAGGATTTTAGGGAGCTTGTTTCTACACTGAAGCTCCATTGACTCTCTTTGATTGGAAAAACTTGGTCATGTAGTTAAGCACATGCCGACCATTATGGCCTTGGGCTATGTGATTGCCTACGCCAGGCCCTCCACAGCGTCTGAGAGGCCAGTATGCTCCATTGCCCTCCTGGAGTCAGAGTGGAGCCCATCTGATCCACAGTGGCAGTAGAACACAGGGAATTCCCCAAAGGAAATTCAGCATCTTCTTACCAAGAAAGGGGGGATGGATGCTGGGCAGGCAAAGTCAGCATATGTTTTCTAAATAAAAAAAGCATTAAGTCAAGCAGAGGCATGGATATATGGAACAGACTGACAGCTGTCAGAGAGGGAGGGTGACTGGATGAAAGAAGGTGAAGAGATTAGCCAGGGGGCATATATACATGACTCACAGACACAGACAGCAGCATGACGATGGCACAAGGAAATGGGGGAGGGGTGGGAAGGCGGGCAAAGGAGGGGAGTGAGGGGACATCTGTAATAGATAAACAATGAAAATAAAGTTTATATATATATATATAGAGAGAGAGAGAGAGAGAGAGAGGAAGAGAGAGAGAGTCAGAAGATATTCCCTTCAGATTTAATTGAGAAGTAGCCTCAAAGATGAACTTAAATTTTGAGCTGGATTAAATTTACAAAGATAAAGAGAAGAGAAAGTCATCATGCATTTCATTGCATGTTGCCTGTGTCCTCTGAAATTTAAGTCCCACGAAGGCAAGCAGTGGTCTGTTTTGTTGTCTTGTTCATGATTATAACCCCAAGGCCTAGCGCAATGTGTGTCACTGAGCAGGTAGTCAACAAATATTTGCTCAATTAAATTTTTAAAAATACCTTCGAGATCATTTAACACAAACCTATTATTTTATAGGTAAGAGAAAAAGAATCAAGAGGTGCTGAGCATGAACTATGTCCAGGCAATCTGGTAGGTACTCAATTGACCATCCCATTTGATTTTCTGAACAACTTACCCAAGGGTGTTTTATTATATCTCCAAAAAAACCCCAAAACACTGGGGTTTAGGTTGTCAGGATAATCACACCAGGGAACACAACTAGTTAATGGGAGAACATGGAGTGTTAATTGAAGCAGCCTGTGAAGGGTTAACTCAGAATAACTGGACACGAACCCGAGAACAGAAGTAACAGAGTCAAAACCCATCGGGAAGAATTCAATACAATCATCTTTGGTTCCCCATGTTAAAAGCATAGACACACAAACTAAATGCAATGCCACAACTTGTGATAAATATGATTTCCTCTGCCAGCAGCCTTCAGCTCCCTAATTAGAAACAAACAGTTGCCTGCAAGCCGGTGTGCAGAACACACGTGCAGCTTTATGCCAGAAACTTGGATTTTTTTTTCCCCAAGGCATGACACTGAAGGTAAATTCAATGAAGCTCTTTGCGAGGCACATAAAGCAGAATTTACTCCCACCTCTCACATGAAACCAACGGCTCATCTCTACAGATGAAGATACATACCAGCTCATGAACTATGGTTATAATCATTGAGCCCACAGCCAATTGCTCACCAGCCAAAGCCTCTCCCACAATTGTGACATCGAAATCCCCTTGTCTGTAACACTCACCGCCTTCCAACTCTCCTTTTCATGGATTCTGAGCTGCTGGGTTCTACAGCCATAGTCAGAATTCTCTCGAGCCACGGTGCCACCAGTGTTCCAAAGCCGCAAAAGAGGCTCCAGCTCTGGGTAAATTCACTAGCCGGGGCTCTGCTTAATAACATAAGGGGAGGCATCCACTCGCTGTCTTATGCCAATATGAAAGGCATCTCACCCATCGGTGTGACAAGTGAAATGCTGGAATGGAGCCAAGGAACAGAAAGGAAGAAATGTGGATTCCTACCAAGGCAGTTGATACCATTTTTTTAAGGGCAGCAGATGACGAAGGGGAAAAACAGGCAGAGTCGGTGCCCTGCGTTAGAAACCTTGGATTCCTCTCCGAATGAGTCAGGATGAGCATTTTGTTTTGAAATTTTCTTTCTTTCTTTCTTTCTTTCTTTCTTTCTTTCTTTCTTTCTTTCTTTCTTTCTTTCTTTCTTTCTTAGCTGTAGAATGGTTATACACTCAACTAGTCCAAGGGACTGCTGTAAATAACGGGATTTATTTTTGAGTCTTTGGATCAAATAAGAACCCTGAATTTCTCGCTAGGGCTATATATAGCTCAAAATGTGTTGTGTTTTGTTTTCTATTTCATGAGATTTTGAGAACTGACTGATATATCTTCCTCTGGTGTTTCTCTATATGCCTGAGATGGGTTGTATTACTGGAAAGCAGAGAGAAGCTCTCAAAGAAAGTCTTTCTTAGATGCTGAGAGTCAAGAAAGAACTAATGCACATGTTCCAAGCTGATGTAGGGAACACATCTTCACTGCCTGTCATTCTTCTCTATGGGACCCTCTATGACCCCTGGTATCTCTAAAACCATCACTAACAAGCTCTGCTAGGAAGCTCTTACACTCTTACACTCTTATACTCTTACCTTATACTCTTGCCTACCAATAGGTGGCATTAAAATCCCTCTAGCTTTTCTTCTTTGCATTTTTTTTTTTAACCGTTGGCAGAGAGCATTTTCTTTCTGAGATTTTACATTTGCCCATTGCTGATATATTAAAGGACACTAAATCAGCTCTATTATTTTAGAGCAAATTATGCCACTTATCTCTTAATTAGGCCTCTCAGTCACCCCCTAAGCCTCGGTCTCCTCATGCAAAAAGAAGGTATTTTTAATTGAACTCCATCTCTGGGATTCTGGTTTTCATCTATATAATGTCTGCCCAGCCACACCGCTCCTTGTGTTTGTGATAAACTCATTAAGACTCCATTCCTTTGGGTTTAAGGAATGTTAGCATGCAACTTTCACTGTGTGGCAGAGACTGCAATTTGCCTAGCCTACATTTGTTTTTGTTTTTCCTTATTAAGAAAAGCACAGTTTTGTGGGAGGTGGCAATGTGCTCAGCCCCAAACCCACATTTCCCAGCCTTGCTTGCAGATGGGGTAGTCATGTGACAAAGATTTAACTCTGCACTGTCTGATATGGTAGCCACTAGACACCTATAGCTATATAAATTTAAATTTATTGAAATTAAGTAAAATTTAAAGTTCACTCCCTCAGTGATACTAGCTACAGTTTAAATGCCAGTACAAGTGGCTGGTAGCTACCATCTTGGATAGTTCAGATACAGAACATTTCCAGCATCACAGAAAGTTCTGCTCCATGTGCTGGTCTAGCCATTGAGATGTCATTGGAAGTTATAGGGTCTGTACCTTTATCCTCTTCCCCCTCATTTCTTTCTACCTGACGGTGAAGGTGACTCAGCCATCATGTGACTACGAAGTGGCAAGCATTTGCTAACTCAGGATAAGCAGAAAGATCAAAGGAGCCTGGGTCTCGCTATCAAGGAGGCAAGCTCGTTATCGTCAATTTTATTGTGAGAAAAAAAAGCCACCGCTGGATTCAAGCCATTATTTTCAGCTTTTTGTTACTAAGAGCCAAATATTATTTCTGATGTACCTTCCTTCAGAAAGTTACCTGGACAATTTTCTATTAACGGCTTTGGATAAACAAGTTTCTTTCCAGTTTCCTTTACTTTAGACAGAGTTGGGGACAAAATCCTGGCTAAAAGAAACGAAACAATGTATATACCCACAAAGAAGTAATTATTAATCATTCATTTAAATATGCAAGTGGGACAACAGGGGAGAGATGGGACATTAATGGTACCCAAAATAATTATCTTCTGTCTTATAGATTGGCTGAAGAGCATTTTCCTGAAGAGGTTGGTGGTATGAAAAGGAAAGTAATATGTGAGCCTGCCTTATGTGCTAGAGACTTGGTGGAACGATTTAACTCTTATCCTTTTTAACTCTTTGACAACCCAACAAGGTAAGTATTCCCTTTCTGTTTTGCAGATAACAAGTGGAAGCTGAGATTAAGTATATTGTCAAAATCGACATAGCTAGTTAGTTATAGAGATGAGTTTTAAACCCAGGTCTGCTGGGCTCTGGCCACAACTACATGATAAAATCCCCCTGGTAAGTGAGTATCATCAGAATCTGGTCCATACTTGCTTGTTCCAAGGCTCTCATCCCATCCTCTGTACCACTTTTTTCACAGGCTTAGTTCTTTTCTGCTGTTGAAAAGACTGATAATACTTATCTTTATTTTCATAAGCTATAGAAATTGACCAGCAGGTTAGAGTACAAGGCATTCCAAACCAGGAAATGATATATAGGCAAAGGGTCCATGCCTCAGGACAGATATGGCCTCATCAAGAAAATACAAGAAACTAGTTAGTGCACTATAGCTAAGACAAAAAAAGATGGGGGGGGAAGGGTGGGGGGGACAAGGACTGAAGCAAACAAGCAGGCAGAGGTATAAGCACAAAGGACCTGGTAAGGCTTAAGGAGATTTGATTTTATTCCATGAGTCACTTATTCCCAAATCTTAAGGAAGGTTCCAGAATTTTCCTTAATCCATGGTGAAATGAGAAAAACAAAAAGTTTTTATATACCTAATTTTTTAGATGATTTCTTCCATGTAAATATTAGTCACTGCATTCTTGTTATCAATTTCTTATGAGATTTTTGTCATTTTATTTTGGTTTTGGTGTTTTTTTTTAAGATTTTATTTATTTTTAGATAGAGGGGAAAGGAGGGAGAAAGAGAGAGAAACATCAGTGTGTGGTTGCCTCTCGCATGCCCCCCTACTGGGGACTGGCCCGTAACCCAGGCATGTGCCCTGACCGGGAATCAAACCAGTGACCCTTTGGTTCACAAGCTGCCACTCAATCCACTGAGCCACACCAGCCAGAGCAAGATTTTTGTCGTTTTAATATGTCCTTACTTGGTAAAAATATAAGTACTTGGTTTAAAAAAGAAAAAGCCACAAGCAACCCAAGGATGTGATTTGAAACCTGTTCTGTGAAATTTAAACATTTAGAAACATCAGCTGAAGGTCGCGGCGAAGACACTGAAGAACTTTGAGCAGGCAGCGTGGAGATCAGCTGCTAGTGTTAAACTGAGGGGGGACTGGAGAGGGAAACTGCGAGAGTTACGGAAATGAGCGAGGTGTCTTCTCACTGACTTCAGCAGAGGTTTACTGAGCACTGTTCTGGGGTTAACATCAGAGATGCCGTGATGCACCAGGCAGGTAACTTCTAAGCCCTCATGGAGTTATCATGATGTCAAGTTAGAGACAGCGTGTGTGAACACAGAAAGAGGGACAAAGAGATTGGGAGTCAAGGAGAGGGGAGAATGAGGGAGAGGAAAAAATGAAAAGAAAAAATAACACTAGGTTATAATAGGCTGTGAAAACAACAAAAATGGTGATGAGATGAGAAAGTAATTAGGAAACGCCTCTTTAGATAGGGTCGTCCAAAAGGCCTCCTAAGGAGAAAACATTGGAACTGAGAACTAAAAGGTAAAAATGGTCCGACAGGCAGAGACGCGGGGGAAGAGCTTCCAGAGAAGGAGGAGCAGCAAGTACAAAGGCCGAGAGGTGCAAAAAGTTTTAACATTCTTAATGGTCCATTTTAAGAGCTGGAAAAGAGAGGATGAGGCTGCTAGCCAACACCAGACTCCTTAAAGGGGAAAATAGGAAGGAAGGATGAAAAGATGTAAAGAGGCTTCAATAATACAGAAGACTTGTCTTATTAGTTTCATTCACTAAACTGTTTTGAGCATCTAGTCTGCATCAAACACCGCCCTCGGTACCGAGGTTGACAAAATATTGTCCTCATTCATATCGTCCAGGGTAAAGCTCGGGACAGAAGATGAACCCTAGATGGGTAACCCACAGGCGCCTCCTGGCTGGGAGTTCACTGCCATCCCCACGACTAACCAGCTCGGCTCCCACTGACGTCGGTGGGAAGGAAGGCCTCTGGGCTGCGGGCTCAGGCAGCCGGCTCGCAGAGGGCTGTTTCTGAAAGAGTGAGTCCGTGTGCCCGCGAAAGAGATTCAGAGGAAGAATGGGCTCTGCCTCAGCAGAGTCCGCTTTTCCATACAACCTGCCCTTCCCATTGTTTCAGTTTTCCTGATGGTTCTTCAGGTTTAGCCAGCATCCAGGGTTCCCTTTGGGGTCAGACACTTTCATATATGTTACATGGTTATAGGTTATGTTTACTCCTTGCAATGGATCCAGGAGACGTCATTAGCCCCATGATGTAGAACGTGTCTTTGGAAAACACATACTCCTTCTGGTGGGAGATATCTTTCTGATGGGTGCAGGTTGTCCCAGGAAGAATCGCAGACTTGACCTCTATGAGGCAAGGGACCCTGAACACTGCTGCAACGGTCATGGGCTGGCCACGGGGCCCTCTGGCACGGGTTCTGGAACAAAAGCATCTTCTTCATGGGGCTGTTGCGAGGCAGTGCGCAGAGTTTTTAAACCACATATATATATAAGTATTTTTATTAAATGAAATCTTACCATCTACCCTGCTGTGCAGTCTGCCTTTTTAAGTCTAAATATGTTAACCTCCATCACAATTTATAATAGCTATGAAATATCCCCATTGTGCATATAACAAAATATGCTAATAATGCCCTGTTTTTCAGTATTTGTTTCCATTTTCTCACTATTGGACACAAGGCTTCCGTGAGCATGATTTTATATCTCATACCCCTGATACAATGTGACAAGAGTACCAAGAAGGGCGCCTCTGTCGTATTCTTTATAAAAATCTATAATCTCAGTCTAATATCATGAGCAAAACGCCAAACGCAAATTGAGGAACATTCTATAAAATATCACACAGCCCTGACTGGTGTGGCTCAGCGGCCTGGGCATGGTCCTGTAAAACTAAATGTCATGGATTTGATTCCCGGTCAGGGCGCATGCCTGGGTTATGGGCCAGGTCCCCAGTTGGAGATGTACAAGAGGCGACCAGTAACGTTCTCTCGCACATCAATATTTCTCTTCCTCTCTTTCTCTCTCCCTTCCCCACTTCCTAGGAAAAAAATAAAATAAAATAAAATAAAATAAAATAAAATAAAATAAAATAAAATATCACAATGGTACCCCTCAAAACTGTCAGCGTTTTATTTTATAAAAAACAGAAAGATTGAGAAACTGTCACAGACTAGCAGATATTGCAACAGAACAATAAATACAAGGTGCCGCCCTAGATTGAATTTTGGAAGAGAAAGAGGACATCAGAGGAAAAACTGGTAAAATCCAAATAAAGTATGGAGTTTACTTACTTAATAATATTGTGCCAATGTTGTTTTTTCAGTTATGACAATATTCTATGGTGATGTAACCTGTTACTGTTAGGAGAAAATGAGTGAGAAGTATATAGAAATTCTGTGTACTATCTTTACAAGTTTTTCATTAAATCTAAAATTATCTCAAATTAAAAGTTTATTTTTTAAAAATACGCAACTTTTCCACTTGTTTCCTTTAGATAAAGTTAGGCTGGTTGAGGGGTGAAGACCATGCACCATTCAAGTGTGTGATGCATTTTGTGAAATGGCCAGGGTGGTGATTTAACGGAGCTCATCATTGGTGCCTATTTTATAAATCAAAGCCTTGCTTTATCTACTTGGTATCTGTAAGTCAGATGTCTCCTTAGTAAATTCTACAGGAAGATATTCCTCAGGTTAACTCCTTGTGAAACTCAGAGAGAATATTGATGAAGAACTACCAGAGAATTAGGATGCAGCCTGCCTTTCCCAGCCTGGCTGGCTCTCAACAGGCAAAGGAATTAAAAAAGAAAAATTCCTGGGAAACAAGAACAGAAAGTCAGAGGATGCCATTTTTACATAGTCATTTTTCTGATTGCAACTCTGCTTTCCGCATTTTTCCAGCAGTGCTGCCTTTAAAGTGAATCACCGGTGATCAAAGGCAGACCAAAATAACACATTGTTCCTCTACAGAAAAGAGGGTAAAGTCCTATCATTCTGAGGGTATTCTCAGGGAAAGAAAGAAGAGCAAGAGAGAGACCACATTGTCTACTTTTTCTAAAAGCAAGGCCTGTAATTTTGTTCTTTTGAAAATCTTTAAAAAAAACACTTGCCTGTTGGGAAAGGCGTAAGTAAAGCTGTGGCGTGTATTAAAAAGTTTATCTACTCTGTTTCTACCACTCCTCCTATAGCAGTGTGCAGTGGATGGTCTGCACTGCGTCTGATCTTACCATTGGTATTCATAGGAAAGGAGACATTAACACAGGTATTAAGCATCTGTGTTCAGGAAATGTACTGGAACACAGATGCTTAACTGTATTGAAACACAGATCCTTTGCGTATGTTTTCATCAATTCCTCCCAACAGAGTATGGTAACAGTGTAGGAGATTCCAGAACTGATCACTAGTCTTCCCTCCTCTATACCCATGCCCCTCGCAATGTGCCTCTGCAGTTCTTCCCACCCACTGGGGGAGTCCGTTTCCCTACTCTCTTGGATCTGGGCTGGGCTTGTGACTTGCTTCAGCCAATGAAGTACAGTAGAAGTGATGTTGTGCCAGTTCTGAACCTAGACTTTCAAGAGGTCTGGCACATTTCCACCCACTCACCATGAGAACACACCCAGGCTCTTATTAGAGGACGAGTAAGAGATGGGCCAGGGGTGAGCCACTGCAGCTGAAACCCAGCCGTGTGAGACAGTCCAGGCAAGATCGGCAAACCAGCCCCCAGCCAACCGTCGACTGACCATCAGTACATGAACGAGCCATGCCAAAATGGCTGAGCGTAGGCAAAACTGTGAGCTAACAACTGCTTCTTATTTTAAACCACTGAGTTACTGTGGTGGTTTGTTATATAGCAATACTGAATTGATACAAGATGGTAGTCTTACTTCTTTTTAAGACATAAGAAAATTGAGGTATAGAGAGATTAAGTAAATTCCTCTAGCCTGCACAGCTAGTAAGTGGGGACAGTCAGGATTCAATCCAAGGACTAAATAAATCTAAGGTCTCTACTCCTTCCACTATAACCCCTGCCCATGGAATAGAAACAAGAAAAACCAACACAACCAAAGGCCACCGCTAGTTAAATGTGATAAAACTAGAGTCACTTTCCCAGAAGCCTTCTAGATACAGTGCAGTGTGTGTGACATGCATATGATCATAAAGAATGATCTATTCAATGGAGAGAGTGAGCGAGGTAAGAGAAAGCTATTTATTAACTTCAATAACAGTCTAAATCAAATGCATTCATCTTGGTGTAAATCTGTAATTACTTCACAATGACAACTGGATTGCTTTTGACAAACTGACTTGTTTCTCCCTTAAAAGCAAGGTCACTCTGGGGAAATGATGCTCTTTCCCTCCCTCCCAATGGGGCTCTGGCCTGCTCTTCCATCCCTCCTTTCTTCCGTGTCTCTTTCTGCACCTTTTCCCTTTTATCTCCTGGGCTCACTCTAACACTTTGTGTCAAAACCTCTATACTAGCAGTTAATTAATCCCTCACAGCCTCCTTCTCCTATCTCCTGCATTTTTGATAACTGCCTTTTCTGGTCTTGAATTTTTTACTCCTTTAGTCATTACTTCCAGATTGTCTGTTTCTGGATCAACAGGATGGTGAATTAGACCATGTCATTCCCTTTCTTAATACCCTTCAGTAGCTTCCTGTTGCTCTGAACCATTAACACAGCCTAGTAGGTTATGAGCCAGTCCTTTCTGCTTTTCGTGCTTGGTCTCACTCTGTGACCCTTTCCAGCCCCTCTGCATTCATGCTTTAACCAGGCAGCATTTCTTTAAGGTCCTTCAGGTCTTGTTTCTGAGCCTTCCAACATGCTGTTTCCTCTGCTGGGAATTCTCTCGTATGTGTATGTGCATGCATGTGTGTACGTGTGTGCCTACACACAAGCACACATACATTTTGTCTAATTTTTTAAGTCTTAGAAGAAATGCCCCTCCTGCTAGGAAGCCTTGCTCTGAGTCTCCCAAAGAAGACAGGGTGGTCTTATTAGTGCCCACAAGTAGCCTGTACTCACCCTACTATAACATTCACGGCTCTGGATTGTATCTGCTGGCTTAATTACCTCTATTTCTTAACTTACTTTTGCTTGCTATTGTATACCCAAGGCTAGAATGAAGCTTTGTACATAGTAGACTCTCAATAAATATTATTGAATGAATGAATCATATGTTGTTTTTCTTCCTTATATATGCTTTACTCTCAAAATTACTTTTATGCTCTATATAGAAGAGAAAAAAATTGGAATATTTTTGATAATAAGTAACAGAACAAGAACGTAAACTAGCTTGACCAATCAGGGATCAATGGGCTCATGTAGTTGAAAGACTCCAGAGGTAGGACAATAAACGAAGGTGGTTTATACCAGTAACTCTGGCTCTGTGTTCTCAAACAGATTGTAAGATAGCTGACTATTCAAACTACACATTCACAGGACCAGAGGATGACAGAAAGCAGTTTTGTCCAGAAAATCCCAAGCAAAACTTCCAAGGTTTATTCTGATTGGATCACTTAGACCACATGGTCAACAAAGAGTCAATGCTGGGGCCAGGATAACACAATATGCCTATAGCTTAAGCCTCCCATTCCCCAAATACAAGGTTTGCATGGGGGAAGTAATGGCCAATTAAATGAAAATTGGGGTGCCATTAAGAAGAGTCATGGGTACTACCTATAGCTAAAAATGACCCTGCATTTGTCACCACGTATTTTTTATGACTGAATTCATAATAATTTGTAAAACATATGCTCTGTACCCAGATATGCTAGGCATGTGTGGGATAGAAATAAGACACTACTTCTGCCCAATAAGAACTTAAGCTTCAGTTGGCTTAACTCCTTCCACTCTTCATTTCACATATAAGCAGAAGTTGATTGGGAATTCTGTAAGAGTGGAGAGGGAAAATTGCTTATATAGGTTTGCCCATTTGGTGCTTCAATATCTTGATAACACTAATTCCCTGTATGTATGTATAAAAAGGATGCTGACTTTAAGAAGGTAACAGAAGAATTATTTGAGTATAACTGAATGCTCACTAGAGGATGAGACCAGCATGGATTCACTATATGATTAACTGCAGCTTGCATAATATATTCTTCTCCTATCAAGTTTAAGTTACATTGCCAACTTCCTAGAAATTGCAGAAATCATTAGCTGGGCATGACCAAGTGAATTTTCTTGGATGTGGTCCAGTCTGGATATGCAAACTTATCACATTATATAGGATATGGTGAGCTTCTTCTTAGCATCATTCTGTGATGGAACAGCCCTCATACAAGAGCCGCCTTAACAGGATTTTCAGCCTCTTGATTAATAATCACTCAAAGTTAACATTTTACACGCAGTCTTCATCATCTATTTCTGAGAAGTTCTTCAAACGTGCTCTACTAACTCCAGCTGCCGGTTGCTCCTTGCCTTGGAAATGACTTTTTCCTCTTCAGCCTTATTTTTTGCTTTTAGCTTCCTCTCACTGGAACTCTCTGTTTCTCACCTATTCTTCATCAGTGGAAAAGCATTTGACATTCTGCTCTTTGGGGACAGAAAGAGCAACTTTCAGATTAGGGCCAAACTAAAAACCAATCTGTGCCTTGAGCAGAAACATCATCCTTCCATACTGAATACAACACATTCTTTTTTGGCTTTAGCATGGGAGAGATTTTACTATTCAACCCCTTGCCTACCCAATATTAACCAGTTTTACAATTAAAATCAGCACAAGTAAGATAAAGAAAGATATCAGTTAGGTCATTTAAGGGGTGGTTCTGGCCATCAAATTTGTAGAAAGTGACCCAACATATCATAATATCTTTGCTTTTTCTCATAGATATTAAATTAACTAGACTCCTAGACCCATCTTTATTTGGCAAACATGTTCCCACCTATAAAAAAAAGGGGGGGGGGATCCCAGAGGTATTATACAGCTTCTTGCTAGAGTCACCACAAGTAGCATGTTGATTTATCTAATTCATTTCTCCTTCCTGAATACTTCCTTTAGTGAATATAGAAGCACAGAATCAAAAGCAAGTGCTGAACATTGTTAATTTATTCATTTATTCAATAAGTATTTATTGAGTGCCCACTATGTGCCAGGTACTCTGCCAGTCACTAGAGATATAAGGGGGGGAAATAGGCTGATATTTAATGGGTCATGAAGCATGGTGAGATCATGATAGAGAATTTGCAGGGTGCTATGGCAGAATTAGGCTGGGGGAGTTAGCATGATCAGGGAAATGGAAAGGCTTCCTAAAGAAGTAATATTGAGGCTCAGACTTGAAGAGTCATTATGAGTTGGCCAGGAAAATGGGGGTAAGGGAGGAGGAAAACTCAGAGAAAGTGTAGAGTACATGAAAGTCCAGCTGTGAAAGTGGCTGGGGAGAGAGCGGGGAGAGGTATGGGGAGGGTTAAAGGTGGGGCTGGTGATGGAAAAGAGAGGTGGGCTGATTCATTGACATACAGTTCAATGAGGATCATGAGGGGGAAAGGGGCTCTCTCTCAGCCTAAACATGGGCGCCAGATCATGGAAGACCTTGTAAAGCCACAAAAGAGTGGATTTTAAGGAGTCATTGAAAAAATATAGAAAAGGGACATGATTTTATTTGCATTTTAGAAAACTCGTTCTAGCAGATGGGTGGAGAGTTAACTGAAAGTGAGCACTAGAGAGGCAGGGAAACTACTTAGGATGGTGGCAGTGAGCTGAGTGAAAGATGACAGCAGCCTAAACCCAAGTGACAACAGTGAGGATGGAAGAACTAGGTGATTCTAGGAATATTCATGAGGTAAAAATTCACGGGACTTGGGGATTATTTAGTGTGGATCCAAAGTACCTGAGCAGTTCCAATGTGTGGCAGCATTTTACTATGGTTTTACGTAATGTAGCAGATGCTGTTGGTATTCTCCCTCCCCTGCCCTCCCCAAACCGCCATTGCCCAAATCCGAGATCACCTGCAGACGGTTGCCATGTACATAGGTGGCTGCCTACATTTGTGCCAAAGGGCAGCCCAAAACAGAAGCAAGGCAATGCCCCCAAGCATGACTCAACCAAACAGGGATGGAAACTAATAGATAAATATCTCGACTTCCTTGCTCTTTTGTGGGGTGACTCGAAGCCGTGTACCACATAGCTTCTCGGGGACGGGAGCTCACTGTGGAGTGGTAACCCGCTCACAAACGTATCTTTATTGGCTTTCTGACCTTTCCTGTGTACTGCCCTGTTCCCTCATTTCTGCCTCCTGGGAACACTTCCCAAACAAACCACTTATGCCAAAATCCTTTTCCCAGGGTCAGCTTTTGGGGAAACCCAAATTAAGTATCACATTGTAGCTAGATCTGTTAGCTGAAAGAGAATTTTTAGAAGCTCAGCTAGCCCTTTGTGAGTCTTTTAAACTATCCCTCTGCCCCAGCAGTGGTAATCATGGCCAGATCCCATTCAGGTCACTTCTCTAGAGGGCAGACAAGCCGAGTGCTAGGTTCTAATCAAGTCACGTCTCTCCCCGCTCTGTCAGTCCAGCTCTTGCCTGGCATTCCTGTTTATTCATGGAGTGACTTGGGGGCCACCAGAAGAGATTATGCCTACTGCAGATCATCTAAAATCAATACCTCGGCCTTTTGCACCTATGTTTTATTAACATGTATTAATCCTTGCTGGGCCTTGTCAAGCATCCTCCTTGGGAGAAAAATTAGTTTAGTATATAATCACTTTTAATAACTCAGGGTTTTACACAGATCAAATTTTAAAGGTAAACGTAACCCATTATCAAAACCTTGCCCACCTGCCCAGGATTTGATCTCACCTCAAACTCTGTATGTTAAAGGAGATCATGATATAAAGTGGAAAAAGCATCTAGGAGGAGTAAGATATGAGTCAGGCTCCTAGACTCGTTTCCTCACTGAGCCAAGTGGTCCCTACCCTATTAGCTCAGCAGGTGGCCATGTCAGCACATCAGGAAGGAGGATTGGGAG
Organism: Mormoops blainvillei; assembly: GCA_004026545.1. Classification (NCBI taxonomy): domain Eukaryota; kingdom Metazoa; phylum Chordata; class Mammalia; order Chiroptera; family Mormoopidae; genus Mormoops; species Mormoops blainvillei. The sequence continues at coordinate 53,827 of PVJD01007536.1, forward strand.
GCGGGGCAACAGAGATGAAGAGAAGCAAGACTACCATTTACTAACACCTGAGCAGTGACAGGCGGCAGATGCAGTATTTTCATTATGCCGTCTCATAATGTCTCCCCATAAGTCTATACAAGGGACATTAATCCCATTTATAGAGGAGGAATCTGAAGCTTAAGGCAGTTTAAAAACTTGGCCAATGTCACACATGCGTGTGGCAGAGACTGGATTTAAACTAGATCTCTTTGGCTCCAAAGCTCATACTTTTTCCACTACCCTATTTGATTTCAAGCCATTTTACTCTGTTTTCTGTAAATATTTTCCAAAGGCAGATTAAACTTTTCTTGATGGAAGTTTCAGTCGCTATAGGGGACTGTGTCAAGAACACTAGTGTTATGTTAACCACCCCTTAATTTCTCCAACCCCAAACTTATCAACATATCAGTAAGCTTTCACTGTTGCTACAAACAGCCAACTAAGAGCACCTCTAAATTTAATTTAAAAACTTAATAATTCATAACGAGAAAAGTGTTCTGGTGAGCAATAGAATTTCCCTCCCTCAATAAATAGCAACAATAATAACAACAAACACAATTTATCTTATAAGTGAAAGGAACCACCACAATGAACATTTTAATATGAACTTATAAAAATGGCAGCTGAGCCAGGGGACCGGGGTGCCGGGGAGAAGATTTTGAGGCAGTTTAGCAGAACCAGTGCCTGGTAAAGCAACTGAATCAAAAAACAGAAGAATAACCATTCATAGCCCCAAAATTGGCACAGTCAGCAGTTGAGGGAGGTTGTAAGGACTCACCCCCCTGCCTATCACCACAGAAATTGCACAGGTGGGGAGGAAATGATCGCTAGCACTCCACTTGGGCATCCCCTGCTGAGGGAAACAGGAAGAAGGAGGGCAAAATGGTCAGGGCTCCCCAGATCTAGCTGTCTCCAACAATAGTGACAGCAGAGCGGGGCAGAAAAAGCGCACTTAGAGTATAGGGAGGGCACGCTGAGAGCCCCGGGTGAATGACGATTCATCTCCCTGCTTGGAACTGAAAGGAGGAGCCAAATCTCCTGGTGCTGTTTTGTTTTTCTTCTACTACTGGCGGGACCAGGAATAGCTATCAGGAAAGGGTGAGTAGAAGTGGTGATGTGAAACAACCAGGGTGGCGTCTCTGGCCGAAGCACAGTTTACAATGACTTGGAGCACAGGTCCAAGGAAAGATGCCATCCTCATCTTCTCACCCCTCCACAAGAATGGAAAACGACTTCAAATGGGTGCAATGAGCACTGATACAGGGCACTTGACAAAGCTTCAGAAGAAAGAGAAATCCTATATTCTCCGAAGGTCACATTCAACCCAATCTCTCCAAACCCCTCCCAGTGCTCTGACCTATTTTTAAAAATGCGTAGAACTCACAATGTGCACCCTTCAAAGCAACGCGGAAGAGGAAGATAAATAAGTCACGAGAGAGTGGGGAGAGTCAAGGAGAATCCGTCCACATTATTAGAACACATACAAACTCTGAGCAGAGTTGTCCACATCAAGCACTTAAGATGCAAAGAAATGGTGGGGCATCCAGAGAACACAATGCAGCCCAATGGGAGCCCAAAAGAGCAAAGGAAAGAAGCGAAAGACACAGTAAGAGAGAGAGAAGACAGAAGGTGCCAAAAACTATTCGAAAAACTAACATGGAAGAAACTTCTCTGGCAGTAGTACTTCATGCTATAACCTTTCTATGGACTTCTATAAAAAACGAAATTAATAAAATAAGACCACAAACCAAAGGTAATAAAACAACAGGATGAGATAAAAATTGAGATTGCAAAAATAAGGAAACAAGCCAAAGACCAAAACAACCCATTATGGAGCAAGAAATATAATAGACACAGCTGAAAACAATTACTAATATATAAGGTATAAAATCACTGTGTATACAGAAATAATCTAAGAGCCTGAAACAATTTTTTTAAAAAGATAATAGATGCTAAAAACAGGAAGAAAAAAAAATTGCCCAACATAAGGCAGATTATTTCTCCAGAAATAGAAAATGCAAATAAATGAGACAAAATATTTAAAATTATTGAAGAGATTTTCATTGAAATAGGAAAAATGACAAAGAATGTTCCAAGACAATATTGTCAGAGAATTTTCAAAATCATCATTATATTATTGAAATCTGAGGCTAAAAGAAAAGTCTTCAGGTATTTAGTAGACAGAAAAGAAAGCCATGAGAACAGAAAAGTAGAATAGAGTCTAGCTGCAGAATTTCCCCAAGCAAAATGTAATGACATAAGTTAATGGCTACAAAGTTCTGAGTTAAAGAAACCCTGACCCAAGGCTGTCTTGCAAAATCAAGATGTCATTCCAACATATAGAAAATAAAAAACACCTTTCACCATGAAAGAGTTGAAGGGATTTAAATGCCTAGGAAGCCTTGGAAAACTCTCAGGTAGTTAAATCAAACCAACAAAAAGTTAAATCAAAACACAGAATTTCCTAAAAAAAAACACACCCCAAAATGGAACTGCCTTTTGACCTGGCAATTCCACTGCTGGGATTATACCCTAAGAATCCTGAAACACCAATTCAAAAGAACCTATGCACCCCAATGTCCATAGCAGCGTTGTTTTATAATAGTCAAGTGCTGGAAGCAGCCTAAGTGCCCATCAGTAAATGAGTGGATCAAAAAGCTGTGGTGCATTTTCACAATACTATGCAGCAGAAAGGAAGAAGGAATTTCTACCCTTGGAGACAGCATGGATGGAACTGGAGAGCATTACGCCAAGTGAAATAAGCCAGGCGGCAAAAGACAAATACCATATGATCTCACCTGTAAGTGGAACCTAATCAACAAAAATAACAAGCGAGCAAAATAGAACCAGGGACATGGAAATAAAGAACAAACTGACCGTGTCCAGAGAGAAAGAGAGAGGGGGATAAGGGTGGAAAGAAGGGAAGGGTCAAGTCAAGGAACATGTATCAAGGACCCATGGACAAGAACAATGGGGCCGGAGGATTGGACTGAATGTGGGAGATGGGGGGTGGGTAGGGCAGGGGAGAGTAATGAGGGAAAAATGGGGACAACTGTAACAATTTAAAAAATGAAAAGAAAAGATCCTGGGCAAGCCTTTTAAACTTAAAAAAAAGAAAGAAAGAAAACACAACACAGAAGTCAAGACCAGAGAAACTGTAGTAGAAAACACTAATTTCTTTTTAATAAAATAAGGACTAAATAATTATGGGAATTGTACCAAATAGAAGTAAATGTTATAAATCCTGACAACTTAAAAATAAAATCCTATAATAAGAGGAAAAAGGAAGTGAAGGAAAAGAAAATAGAAGAAAAGGTAAACGTGCAATTTTTTCACTTCTCATAGTAGAGAAGTAATTGGTATTGTATAAACATGGAACACAGTTTAAAACCATGTTAATGTTTCTGCCAGCTATTTTCTTATCAATACAGTGCACCCCAAATGTTACAGTGTGCCCAAAATTATCTGAAGGGCTTATTTAAATACAGAGTGCTGTGCCCATCTACAGAGTTTCTGACTCAGTAGGTGCATTTCTAACAAGTTCTCAGGTGACTACTGATGCCACTGCCTTAGGGGATTTTAGGAAATAGATTCTCTTGGGAAATTATTATTTTAGTTCAAACTGAATCGACCTTAGTAATTTTTATTTCAAAAGACATATATAATATAACACCTTAATATAATCATCATTTCTGTCTAACCCACCCACTCTTCTCTCTTTGTATGTGTCTGGAGAGAGAAAGAGGGGAGGAGCGGAAAGGAAAGGAGAAAGGTGTTTTAGAATAATGTTCACTTGATGTTAATGAGAGTTATTCCCAGGCAGTGAGATTTGGAGATCTTATTTGTACTTTTTATATTCTTTAAATCTCTTAGAATGACCTTATGAAAAGTTTTCACAAAAGAGTAAGGTCATTAGCAACAGTAAACTACAAGGTCAGAAACAATTTATTCAATCCAGATCTCAGCTTCTCAGACTGACCCAAAGAAATGTGTTTTGAAGGTCACGATGATCTCCAATGATGTTAGCCACATGAGGTTAGCAATTCAGCTCAAATACCCTTCTATTCCACTAATAACTTCAAATGGAGCTTTTACCCATGGATACTTCTTCTTCCTTTCAGAGAAACAGCATTTTCAACTCTACTACCTTTTGTTACAAATTTCACATGTGTTCTTTAGTGATTATAGAATTGGCTCTTCCAATTTCTTAAGGGTTTTGGTTAACAAATTCATATTAAGACTTTCCATAAATGTTGAGATTTTCCATGCTCATCCTGCCCCTGCCTTACAAAATGTGTCACGTCTTTTTTTACTCCTTGGCCTGAGACCCCACATTCCCTCTGGCCCACTTTAATTCCCCTTCTCTGAGTATGTTTTGCAATACTCCTACCTTATATTGTTGGACACATTCGGCTGTCATTTTTTTAAGCCTTCTTTCATAGAGTCAATGAATATTTTATACATGGTTCCAGAGCTGGAAATGAGAAAAAATGTATATTACCAATTATGCACTGCCAAGTTACATCTCAACTTCAGACTAACTTCCCATTAGTAAAGAAAATACAATGATATAATCACCACTGAAATGAGAGTAAAGAAACGTACCAAGAGAAATGAGTCCAAACTCCATGGATAGAAATTTTCAATAGAATCCGAGAACTGGATTGAAACCCCTTTCTGTGTATATGGGGGAAGGACAGGGAGAAAGGAATGACTAAGTGAACAGATAAGCTGCTGGGGCTATTAAATAAGGGTTAGCAAAGCCAATGCCACACCAGAGCAACTTTTTAAAAAGTGGGACTTATAATCTGGTCATGAGTTAGTTTTCAGTTTGACTCTTTGGGCGTGAATCAGCATTGGATATGACCACATCATCAATACCCGTGACTCTAACTCTCACTATCTTGTGATCTTTCCAACTCTGATGTTTACTGAGTTTTGATTCTGTGTCACTCCGTCTCCCTGGAAAATAGGGCGTTGGGGAACATTCTCTGCCAGGAACTGCAGCTTTTCTCCTTGGCCATGTTCATCACTCAAACAGCCGCTAGCAGACTTTCTCGCCTGAGACACCTCAAGCAGCTCTCAAGTAAGCATTGGTTCCCACCAAGGAGCAGGAGGATGAGACAGCTATATCTGAGAGAGCAGATGTTTTTTGTGGTAACTTTTGCTAAAGACTGATAACGGTGTTTCTTATATTTATTCTACTCCTGGCCCTGGATTTACTGAACTTCACAAGACTGCCAATCTTTCAAAATCTTTATTCCCTATTCTACTCTGAGCAAGAAGTATTGGCTTTGTTCTTTGCATGTAACTCTGACATCTTAGCCTCACTTATTGTCTTTTACTTCTTGCTTGATTCTGGAAGCTTCATTATGCCTTTTCCTAAATGATCTGTTTATCAGATACCCCCATCAAGTCTGATCTGCTATCCCCAAACACATTACAAATGGAGGTGTAGGTAAATGCAGCCTGTAGCCCCCAACTCTCTCCTGTGACATCTTAAGAATATCACAATTTTCATAGCCTTTTTTCTTGCTAAGTTTATTTTATATCAATTCTGCCAACCTAAGTGAACCAAAGGAGGTAAAAAGAGTGTCCTCATATATTATACCAAGATTTTGTTAAGTCAAAGCAGCAAGATACATACTAGGTTTGGAATTGGAAGACCTGGATCTCAGTACTACTTTTCATATCTAACTAGTTAAATAACCTTAGATATACAGGTACAGCCTAGGCATAACCTGAGCTGAATGCTAAGCTCTGTGTCTTCAATATTGTTTGGCAAGACATAAACCAATTGGGTAAATATTAGCAGCAATGCTCGATGGGATATTTGGGTCATCCAAAAAGTAGGTAGGTCAGGAGCAAAACATAAATTTCAAATGGGCAAGGTGAAAAGCTGTGGAGTTTCCGAAGGAGGTAAGCTTACCTGAAGGGTGTTAGGATACGGAGGGAGGATGAAACATTCACCATCAGGCTGGAAATAAATTCCATATGGCTCGGGGCCATGCCTGGGCAATCAAGAAGCAGTTCCTGGGGTAGCAAAGAGAGAGAGCTTGTTTATAACGTCTTGTTTTCATGGGTGACAACATTAACATGCAGAAAAAGATGAACAGTGAGCCCACATGAGCCTAAGCTGAAGACAGCGTTATAGAGTATACATAGAGTTGAATTATCAAATGTTAGAGATAGAAGGGACCGAAAAAAATTCATTCATTTAGTCCAACTCTTTATTTCATAGATGAGAAAACAAAATCCACATGTGACCAGTCCAAAGTCTCATATTTAGCTAGTAATTACTAAATAATAAAACATCAGTGTGAAAGACAAATATCAATTGGTTGCCTCCCATACATGCCTCAACCAGGAATCCAACTGGCAACCTTTTGATGTACAGGACAACACTCCGACCAACTGAGCAACCTGGCCAGGGATGAAGCCACGATTTTTTTTTCGAGTGACCACTCAATGCCAGATACCTCATCTTTAATCTTCACAATTTATCCCATCCTAATTGAGATACCAAAGCTCAGAGAAATCAAACATCTTACCACAACTTAGAGTTAGTAAGTCACGGATCAGAGATTTCAATATTGGCCTGGCTTCCCCCAAATTCTGGGTTTATGTTGCTACACTGTGCTGTTCTACGTCTCTCCCAAGACTTGGAGAAATGCAGAGGTTCACACAGTAGCAAAATGTCCAACTCAGGGTTTGAACAAAAACCATCACCTTTGCAGTACTCTGAACTAACTTACATAGGCTAACATTTTAGGTTTCCTTGGCTACCCTAGCCTTAGCCAGGCTTTATTCTCTAGAACAGGTGTTCCATCAGGCCAACGTAAAACACTCTTCATCACAGTCCACAGTAACAGAAGCTGAAGTATAGCTTTGTCTAGCCCAAATTCAAGTTTTCTCAGTAATAAGAACATGAAGACATAACTTCGGTCAAATGTTCCTCCACCAGTACACTGTGGTTATACATTGTCATGAAAATGGTCTTTTACGGGATTTTTTCTTTTCTGTACATATAGAAATTGGATGAATTAAAATAATAAAAATAATCCATCAGTTTTCTCAGGGGAAGAGGGAAAATAACTTTTAAAAGTAGCAATGAAGAAGGAATATTGACAAGTCGTTAATATTTTTCTACTACTTTGGGTTAGAAGAGAAACAGAGTCCTTGGACCAGTGGACATCGATGAGTCTGTACACACTGAACTAAGGCCACTCTGTGCTCCGGAAGAGGAGGAGAAGGGTTAAAAACAGTTCCCGTACACCTGGAGATTAGCACCTGGGAGGGGAGATAGACTCATAGAGAAAAAAAACACAGACAATTACAGGACAGAACGATAGACTAGCGGGTGAAAAAATGTAGCCCAATGTGGCTAAAGTCAGATAGGCTTCTAAAGGATCAAAGAAATGCCATTTGATAGTCCCAACCATTCATTTATCAGATACTTAGGGGAGCTTACTGGGTGAGTAATTACTATGAAGCTAAAAAAAAATTAAAAACTAGCCTCATGGAAGTCATGTTTTAGTGACTGTAAATTGGGAGGAGGGATGTATATACACACACTTGCACATATATATGTCAGGTGGTAGTAAATGACATGGAGAAAAATAAAGCAGGGGAGAGAGAGACGAGAAGTGCTAGGGGGCTGCACATTAAACAGGGGGTCAAAAAATGTGTCATTTCAGCAAGCACCTAAAGTTTATAAGAAATCAAGCTATGTTGTTATCTAGAAATAGGACATTCCAGGCAGAAAATAAACACGCTCAAAAGCCCCAAGCACAGATGTTTAAGAAACAGGAGTGAACAAAGGGGAAACATTGAGGGGCAAGGCCAGAAAGATAATAAAGGAACAGATTCCAGCCATTTAATAGCAATTTCTGTGATGATAAAATATTCTATGTTTGTGTTGTCCAATATGGCAGCCACCAGCCATATGTGGCTACAGAGTACTTAAAATGTGACTAGTGTTACTGAAAACCCAATTTTTAATTTTATTTAATTTTAATATACTTAAATTTAAACAGCCCCATGTTGGCTACTGTATCAGACAGTGAAGATGAGCCTTGTAGGCCATGGTCAAGTTTTTGGCTGTTATTTTTGAATAATATGAGAAGAAACTGGAGAAGAGCAGAGGACTGACATAATCTAACTTAGGTTTTAGATCACTCTAGATCCTGCAGTGGAAACGGACTGTAGGGCTAAGAGCAGACTCGGGGAAAACTGACCTAGTGCAGATGGGAGACAAGAGAGGGTGCTGAGTAATAACTCAGATGAAGGGGGTAGTGGTGGAGGTGGTGAAAAGTGGCCAAATTCCAGGTATAATTTTGAGACAGAGCCCATGGGGTTTTCTGCCAGATTGGATGGAGGACATAAGAGACAAAGAGAAGTTGTGAATGGCTCGTAGGTTGTTGTCAGAGCATTTCATAGAGTATTCACAGGCAAAGATTTGGAGAACTGCAGACTAGAAAGCCTCATATCATCTGTTCTTGGTAGCCTAGAAAATTCAAGGTTAATTGGAGATTATTCCTCTGTTGCAAGGTCATTGGAGAATAAGTGAAATCACATATGCAAGTGATTAGCCTAAGGCTGAGCACATAATAGGTCCTAAGATGTTAACTTTTCTTCTCCAGGAAGAAAAGAGTATAGATCCTTCTGTCAATATGAGCCCTATTGACTAGCCAGGATCAGCACTTTTTCTGTAAAGAACCACATGGTTAATATTTTTGGTTTTGCAGTCCACATGTTCTACGTCACAAGTACTCATCTCTGTTATTGTAGCAGAAGTAGCCAGAGACACTAAACATAAGTAAATAGGCATGGCTATGCTCCAATAAAACTTTATTTACAAGAACAAATAACTGGCTGCATTTGACCTGTAAGCCATAGTTCACCAAGCCTTGGATTAGAGGAAATATTCATTTACCCTATGGGGTCACTTTACAGAGACATGGAGGGCAACCCATATGTCTCCCTATCAACAATGGTCCCAGGATACATTCGCTGTCCCAGCAAAATTATTAATAAAGCCCCCTTTCACTAAGAGTGTCCTAGCTTGAAGAATAAGCTATACGGTCATGGGTGTACACTTCTTTGTCCTACTCAAAGAGAAAATGGGTAGTGTGATAATTCCAGTGCTTTTTTGGTAGTTATGCATTTTGTTTCAATTTACAGAATAAAATAAAGTTTTATGGACTGCCTATTCTATTCACTGCTATAAGAAGGACCTAGAGCAGGACAGAATACACATGCCATACCCCACTGTTGCATACACAAGGCAGTAATGACTGACATATTGTAGCAGTCCATTCCTGAGCCAGCTCAAATACAGCCCCACCATTTTTTTCAACACACTGATCAGGATGGGTACTACACAATGCAATTGTACACAATGCAATCTCTAAAATTATTGGACTCGTTCTATACATACCTGAAAATAACTGCATGCTTCTGATGCCATAAATATGCATTTCTGTAGGGACATTTTTCACCTTTATCAGTGTTATTATGCATCCTATTCTCTTGAGATTTTTTTAAAAACTGAGTCCCAATAACACCTGCATCTGAAGAAAACAGAGTGTGAGGAATTGGCACCCAGAAGCTGTAATTTGGAACCAGATGCCATCCTTAAATTGTTACAGGTGTGTTAGGGGAGGCGTATTTGGCTTTGCATCATGATCTGAAACTAGAACAAGGATAAAATTAAGAAGTGTTTCCTTCTCTGTAAAATGAAGGATTTCCAGATATTACCACCTCACCCTCCCTCCCCAAGCCCAGCAAAACAGAAAAAGCTCTGGACAGAATTTTCAGAAACATTTCACTGTTCACCCCTTGGTAATGGTCTCAACAAATCCAACTGCAACAGGCCAAACAATGAAGGTAAACAGAAAAAAACAGAGCGTAGGCAAAGTTCTACTTGACTTGAGAATTCTCTGTAGTGTCAGGTCACACTGGGAACAGGGGCAATATTTTGAGAACTTCTTGGTTTAAACTCAGGATTACTGAGTTGTGGAGATTTCACTAAGGGAACAATTAAGAATAAGGTAGATTTGGGACTCAAGAACTATTTCTTTCTTCTTCGCTCATTAAAAGAATAATAAATTTAGCTACCCTGTATTCCCCTACTATTTGCCCAGCTCTGTGCTATTTTATTTGCAATACATCAGTTATCCTTTACAGATAACCCATGAGATGAATACTATTAGGCCCTATTTTTATCTCCATTAGCTTGAAAACGACTAAACAAATAATCAAATGAGGTTTTTTATGTATTATTATTATTAGTTATTATTATTAGAAAGAGGATAAGAAGGGAGAAAGAGAGGGAGAGAAACATCAATGTGAGAGAGAAACATCGCTCAGTTGCCTTCCATATATGCCCTGATGGGAGACCCAATCCACAACGTAGGCATGTCCCAGACTGGGAGTTGAACCAGGGACCTTTCACTCTGCTGGATGATGCCCAACCAACTCAGCCACACCAGTCAGGGCCCAAAGTGAATGTTAAATAATATAAAACTAAACAGTAGTTGATGGAGGGGGTCGTCCAGGGAAAACTCATCAAGAGGAGCCTGAATTAGGAAGGGGTGCAGGGAAAACTAACACCTAATGGGTACCTACTCCACGTCAGGGAACAATTGCATATTGTCACCCTTTGTTCTGCAGAACACAAAAGGTTGTCATTATCCACATTTCACAAATAAAATAAACTGACTGCAGAAAGCTTAACCATCTTGCCCATGATCTCAAAACTAATTAGCGGGACTTGGACAGGAGTCTGTCTCATTCTATTGTACCAAATATCTGGGAACAGAGCTGAAGACCAACCGTAATTCAACAGCTAGTTTTTCTAAGTCTTATTTTGGACAAAGGACTAAGATTCGCTTGATGAAGAGTCAAAGAATTATGCAGCTACTCTTAGACATACATACCAGGTTTAAACCACACGGGTTGAGAATAACAAAGAAATCGATAAATAAAATAACTAGTAGATTCTAGTCATGACCTTGTAATTCTGAGTAACTTTATTCCAATTTCTGCAATCACTAGAAAGCATTCAGAGTTATCCTACTGCTCTGGCTTCATTCTCTATCGAATTAAATGGAACATCCCAAAAGCGCAGTGGATGGGAATTCCCTCTCTCTTCAACCATCCCCATGAAATAATAGTATGAAGTCACACAAATGCAAACAAAGCTGAGGGACCAGCCCCCCGAAACTCTATACCAGGATTACAACAGAGCCTTGGCATTTCGAGTCCTATCCCTGATTTCTGACCCCAAGATGACCCTTTCTGTGGGGATATCCTGTCTCTACTCTCCCTTCAAACTTCAGAGTCACCATGAACTCCCAAGTTGGCATGTAGACACGAGTTCACAAGGCACTAACACTGCTTTCTCAGGTGGCATTATAAATAGCTGTGGGAACAACAAGATTTTTTTGTCATCACATGATTTAAAGAATCATAAATTTGAGATTTGAGGGAGATGCCTGTGTGCACGTGCACATCTATGTGTATGTGTCTGTGTGCCTGTTTACGACAGGCCCTCGAATTTCTGCTCTCTTTTGATCGCAAGATTCATTTAGCAGATGGTCAGCCAAGAGCCTGATAGAACTTAACCTCCCACATTAAATGTTTATGTAGCTGCTGCTGATCCGGGCTGGGAGCAGGGGTGATAAAGATAACTCAGAAACCTCCAAAAAACATCCAACCCCTTTTTATTTAAAATACCAAATCAACCCTGGCTGGTGTGGCTCAGTGGATTGAATGCTGGCCTGTGAACCAAAGAGTCACCGGTTCAATTCCCAGTCCAGGGCACATGCCTGAGTTGTGGGCCAGGTCCCCAGTGGGGGACATGCGAGAGGCAACCACACATTGGTGTTTCTCTCTCCCTCCTTTCCCTTCTCTAAAAATAAATAAATAAAATCTTTTTAAAAAAATAACATAAAATACCAAATCAGAACACTTATTTGTAGCACTTTATGAAACACCTTCACATCCACCATCACAGCTGACTTTCTCAACCACCCTTCAACATAGATATTTATTTCAATTTTACATATAAGCAAATGAAGCTCAGAGAGGAGACAGGATGGGTCCAAAGTCACACTGTTACTAAGCAGGAAAGAGAGGGTCTCCTCACCTTGCAATCTTCAACTTCAAATTTCATATCCTTTTACCATCTTACCATGCTGCCTCTTCCTGTCCTCCCAAGGGACACAATGAGAATAATAAAAGGGACATACAGTCATCCTAGATTCCAAGACTTTCAATACACACTTTAAAAAATTAGAATCAGAAGGGGTCTTCTGAGGTAGCAGCATTTTTTCCCTCTCAAACTGATTTTTAAATACCAAGGACACCTACAACAGAACAAATCCAGGAAGCAGAACAGTACATAAGAACAGGCCCATTTGTCAAAGATTCTAGGGCCATCTCCCCCTGTTAGGGAACAGCAGGGAGTTAACTGTTTGTGGACGAGACACTGTAAGATGACTCTTCAAGACGACTCTTCCACCGGTGCACGAAACTGCTCTGACACTTGCATGTGAGTGGTGAAGAGAAGGAAACCGAGCATAGGTATGCAAAGTTTTATTGTTTATAGCTGTTTGGGGCCTATCTATATGTTTCTTCTCAATCAATGTAAAGAAAGAAAGGGCAGAGACGGGAACCTCTGAGCCAGCCAGATGAACCCAGAAAATGTAGCCATCATTCTGGGAAGGGAGAAGCTATGTGAAGGTTACACACTCAATGACCAGATGGAAATAGAGTCTGCCAGGATACTACACAATGGTAGATTAGATGGCGTTCTCAAAGGAAGAGGGGGCTGCGGTGACTCTGGATGACCCTACTGAGATCAGTGCTAACAAGGTTGAAAGAACAGTGAACTGAGGAAGGGCATGCAGGGATCAGGAGTCTGATGGGTATGGTACGAGGAGGGAGATATTGGGGGAGGAGTCCCCCAAAGGAAAGAAAGTAACGAAAGGAAGTAAAGAAAGGGAGGAGGGAAGCAAGAATCAATATGACCAGAGTGTATAGACACGAGATTCCGTACTGTGTCACTGAGTATGTCCATGTACGTTAGTGTCCATAAAAACATATACTGTCCGGAGGAAATAATAAGCAATTAATTCCTGTTTTAAGGACTCCAGCCCATTTTTAAGAAAAATACATAAAATAATAGGATTAGATTGTCAAATCAGGCTAACATAAATCAGAGATCTTGCCCAGATGTTACCAGATCAAGCTTTTCTAATAATTTCAAAGATACAGATAATTATGAGGCTCAAAGCAAAGAGAGGTTTGGGGACTTGTGACACTGTCCATCAAGTCTTTTCTTGACACATTAGGTCATACTCCAGGCCCAGATTAACTTGTAGATCTCTAAGCAATGTGTTCAATTCATGTCACTCAACACAGAATAGGTCATGTCATGCTCAGTTAGTAACATAATTAACTTCCAGGAAGCTGTGACGTATAAAGTCATAGATTCAGGTTTGTTTAGGATAAGAGTCCTAGAATCCTGCTAAAAGCTATAGACAAAGATTAAGCTTATTTCCCAAGAAATCTGTCATTAGCATGTTTATAAGAAAATGTGACTGGATCTCTTGCCTTCTTTGTTTTCCAGGTATATGACTCCAATGGAGAGAGAGATGAGGCCGCAGGCCGTTTCCCGCTAACCTTTCCCTCCCTAACACTGGACTCCATGCAAAACGGCTGCGAATGGTCTTGCTCGTTGGCCTGGACTTACTCCTGATGATTTGGTGCATGAAAGCACTGCCCTGCCTGTCTCCGGATTCTGGCCTAAGCTAGAGCTCTATTGCCTAGGGACAACTTAAGGGACAGATAATTCATTGCTTTGATTGTTCTTTTCACTCAGTAACCAAAACTTTCACTTCCGTAACGCTTTTCCCTACACAGAGCATTTCCATTGGGCATTACTCCTACAGATAAGCAAAACAATTTTAGAAGGCAGCCAAGGAGGATATTGGTTTATAACTAAGGAAAATGAGAATCAGTTTCAGCTTATAAATGGTGGGACAAGGGTTCTAGCCCAGGTGTACCTGGACCCCAAGGCCATGCTCTGCCCACCGCAACTACATTCCAGATGCTTTGAAGAGTAGACAAAGGGTTTGACCAAGGTGGGGAGAAAAATAAAAGTCCCTGCGTTCCTCTTTAACTTGAAGCATTTCCCCCAAAACCCTGCTTGCCTAAAACTTTTGGGACTCTGTCACAGTCAGGGTAAAGGCTAAGGGTGCTGTGATGGAGGACTGCGCTGGAATCATGAATCACTTTTTTAAGAACACACTAGTGGGGAAAGATGGATGGGCTGTCCCGCAGCCCTCATCTACCTTCTGACAAGTACGGTATTAGGAAGGGGAGTTTGATGCACTTTCCTTCTCAGGCCCCTCTTTTCATATTCTTCAACGGGGCATTGAAAATTGGCTTCTGGCAGATAAATGAGCAAAGGGAAGAAAAAAGGGATGGGTGAAAAACTGTCTACATAATCAATCTGTATATTCAAAAGACAGGAGATCGCACTGATCCCAAACAGGGACAAATGCATGAACTGCATCCTCTGTGCTGTGCTCCCGGTCCGGAGTCAGGCCCGCCTCACTCCCAATCCCAGTACAACTGCTTCAGCCCACAGCGAGACCCCTTTGACCCCTCCATTGCCAACCTGTTCTGGGACCAAGCCAGTTCTGAGACATAAGTTTATTTATAGCTCTTGCTCAACGCTCCATGATACAGCTCTGTCGCCTGTGTTGTCAGGTCACTCTGACCTTAAACTTTGTTCAAGTTGTAGAATTTTTCTTTTTTAAATCAAGCGACAACCTCATGCCCTAGTCTGCTTAACTGGCCTTCCGCCTTTCGCCCGCTTAGTATCCCAGTCTCTGTAGATCCTTTAAGCATCTGACCCTTTCCAGCTAGGCACGAACGGAAGGTCGGGTCCCATATTCACAATGTCGGGACACATATAATCTTCCGAAAGCCTTCCCTGAAATGCGTTGACATGATCACAACAGCCATCTATTTTCACACTGTATTGTTTCTACCTGTTGGGACAGCTCCATTATTTTCTGTTGAAACCCACCTCTCGCCTCACCCAGTATTATCATATTATCTAGTGTCTGTTGCCACATTATTTAGATATCACGTAGTACACCAAGGATGCATTATTTTCCAGCTTCCACAATTAGTTCTGTAGCCTAAACGCTAGTTCATCCCAGTAAACAGATAATCCCAGCTCCAGTCTCATTCCAGTCAACCTTACTTCACTATTCTCAGCCCAAACATGCCTGGCTGGGTAAAAACACCCAGCACAGAAGGTTCTTTGCCACTAAGGTATTATTTGCCAATATTCAGGGATCTGAGAAGCTCTGCTTTATTGGTTTGATTTTTTTGATACGCCCTTCTCCTAAAAACATTCTTTGAATTTTCAAATTAAATTACATTTAATTACCTTTGGAAAAAAGTTATGGCAACCCATCGTAAAACCAAAGACATCTAGAACTACTACATAACCAAAGTCAGGATTCTCTTCTTGAAATTAATTTTAAGTTGGGGTCAAAATGCTAAGTGGGTAAGAAAGTCTTTATAACTTTTCCTTCTCCAAATTCTAATCAGCAGCTTCAAGTCATATCATGCCGTCAAGTACATTCTAACTTTCTGATCAGCCGGAAGGAGATGAGAGAGAGCATCATACCACCAAGACAAGTGTTCTGAGAGGGTGAGGATGAAAAAGAACACGAGTCATTTATTACGTCTCTTGGAAGCAAGATGAGGTGCAACCCAGAATAAAGAAAGTGATGGTGGCTTTCTAGACAGCTGATTCACTTTTCATCCTTCTCAGAGAAAGAGTCAGAAAAGGGTAATAAAGATTCAAATATAACAAGAGATTCTTGTTCGCCTTCAGTAAACAATGCAACAACTAATTAAATTAAAGGAAAAATTTTTAAGTATTACGCAATATTGGAGGAAATGTCATTTCTCAATCACTTGGGTACATTGCTGAGGGGGTACACTGTGGTACTTTCAGTCTGAATAAAAAACATTTCTTATAATATGAATCAAAAACCTTTAAAAGTTAAAATCCCTAAACTCAGCACTTCTAAGAATCTATCTAAAAGAATAATCAAAGGTGCAGACAAAGAACATTTACAAAAGCACTATTTATAATAAAAAATCAATATAGTTAAAGAAACGAAGAAATACCAAAATAATAAAACATAAGTAGCTAATAAAATTCTACTCTAAAAATATGTAGTGATGTGAAAAATTTTCAAGACATAATGTTAGTGGGAAAAGCCTGTTACAAATAATATATGCCTTGTAATCTTATTTGTACACAAAATTGCTTCTGGAAGGTTAGATTACAGACGATATAAACTTTTGCTTTAGACTTCCCTATATTTTCTGAATACAGAGCATGGCTCAGACACTGGCCAACCCAAGGATTAGACTCCCTGCTCTGTAACTGCCCTGTCTTTTCAGCAGGCAACTCCAACCTCATGGATCTGAAGAGCTTTTATTGCCCCCACAAGAGCTCAGACGGCACCATGTAGCTGTTGGCAAAAGGGAGCAAATCTAATTGTCTCGGTAATTTCTCAGCCACAGCACAGCTTGAAAATGGGGCCTCCCCGTTCACACCCTTGGCCTCACATCTGGCCACAGTTTACTATGCCTATTTTGGGAAATAAAATGGCTGAAGTATTTCATGGAAGCAGAAGAGATTTGTTGGTAGGTTGGGTTGCAGGCACAGGGTTGGTACTTGATAACTGTGCTATAAACAAGGGAATGAATGACTGAATCAAGCACACAATCAATTTATTAATCATATTGGATTCTTGCCACATACCTAAGCTATTGAGGGCACCCGCACAAACCTCTCACCTGCCAAATTACTCTCCTGTATCCTGCTGAGGTCTCCAGTGACAGGCAGAAATTCACTGGCCACCAAGAACCTCAGGAACCTGACATCAGCTCTGGCGCCCGCCTTCTAACCAGTTCTCCTCAGACATGGGCACACGTGCAGGCCGCTCTGTTTGGTCGCTAAATCCTGACCAGTGCAGGTGTTGAAAAACGTATTTTGGGAAGATGCCTGAATGCTCCCCTTTTTCTTGTGAGGAACTGTGAATGCCCCAGCTGCTGCCGAGGTACCGTTGGGCAGCGTGAAGAACAGCGCGGGGAATAAAGCAAATTCTGAAGGGGAAAGGCAGGGTTGAAACACTACAGAGCCCTGCTTCAAAGCCCTAGTTCTGAAGACCAGAGGGGGGGTCAAGTTCATGGTTATGGAACCAAGAGATCAGGTGATGAGGATCAGAAACTAAAGAAAATCAAGAACAGATAAATGGTGAGGGGCAGAGGTGTGAATGTGCTCCAGGGTGGCGGCTGCAATCACCCACAGTTGTGTTGTATTGTCTTTTTAAGAATTTGGCTAAACTGGTCTGGTATGAAGGACAGGAGGCAGAGCAGGCAACACATAGGGGAAGGGAAAATAAGTTGATCAGGTGCTAATGACTCACTGCTTTGGTCCCATATGCAAGGTATAGTGCCATAGGATTAGGGACCCCACCGTCACTCATCACTCATCATTCCCCAGGCAAAGCCTGGGTGTTAGGAGTCAGCTGTGGGGAAGTGAGAAAATTTGCAGATAGAAACCCTGAGGAAACCCTCGTTTTCCCCTTATAGCCTCAATGGCTTCCTTGTCTATATGCACAGTCCCTGCCTATCAGTAAACTCCCCAGGAGAGGGTTGCTGGGCAGTGTGTTTGTTTGTAATATTGTGAGTTAACTAGAACCTCAGAGAAGAACAATCCAGATGATTTCATCTTTGACTTAACGTACGTGGGGTTGGCAGTCAGGTGGGGACACACCTGACTTGGAGCTGAAGAATTAACAGCACCCTGGGCAGCCTTGCAGACTGAGTACACTTCCTCCAGCTCTCTCATGAGCCGTAGTCTCTCTCTCTCTCCCTCTCTCCCTCTCTTGCTCTTCCTCTCTCTATCCAAGTTTCTCTCTGGCATTTACTTTCATCTATGTTCTCGTTGCTTCACTAATCAACTCCGTGCCAAGAGTGTTAACATTCTGTAACTCTGAAATGTCATCCCATTCTCTCCAGATTCTCTGTCTGCCTTTGCCTCTACCACTAAGCTGGCGTTTTCTCTCTCTCTCTCTCTCTCTCTCTCTCTCTCTCTCTTTCTCTTTCTCAATTTTCCAAGAGCAAAGATCTGATGTGACTGGCTCCTCTTTGGAGCCCAGGTCACTTTATAAGTCCTTGGCAAGCCTATGATTTAACTGAAAAAGGGGTAAATTAACATCTACCTTATGGGACCATTGCAAAGATTAAATAAGGTAAAAATCTGTAAATGTACCTAGCACATGTTGGGTATATAGACACTCAAAAAGTTGCTTTTTTCTTTCTTTTTTCTCTTTCTATAGTCAGCCCAATTAAATTTCAAGCCTTGGGATTTCCCTCAAAACTTAATTCCTAGTTCCTAGGTATATAGTTACATTCATAATTGCCTGTTTCTCCCAAACCCCTTTTTAGGTCAAACTGCTCATCAAAAAGCCCATGACATTCCCCTCCCCATTGTCATAGTTGTTCAGTACATGATAAGTACCCATTCCTGTTAAAGATGAGTAAAGGTAGACCCCCAGAGGTGAAGTAAAATTTCCCATGCAGTCAGTGGCAGAGCTGGGATCCAACCAAGCCAAGTCTTTACTATTTTAATTGTACCATGGAAAATTGTCTTAGACAGTGGAAAAATATTAATATTTGAGAGAAAAATTTCATCTATGCTGGCACAAAACAGCCAAGCCAAAATAACCAGAATCCCTCATTATAGATGTTTATAATGTGTACCCAGGGATAGCTTCTCACAGGATGACTGCAGATCAAGGGGGAGCCGCCAGGAGAAAGTTGTTGCCTGCAGCACACAAAGAAAACAATATAAAATCTCAAGTTGTGAGATCAGAAGTAATCCACATCGATGGCATGAGCTGTTAAGCCATACTTAGCTCAGTTTCTGGAATTCCAAAGCTTATAAAGCATTATTTTTTTATAAGGCAGGGTGGTTTAGAGAAGGGATGAAATCATTTAAAAGAAAATTGTTTGACTTTCTATACTACGGTTCACACGTTCTATCCTATTTATTACATTATGAAGTCATATAAAACTTTACTAAACAATGAAAGTAATCATTGTTTCCTACTTGCACAATCAAATCAATATGCCACAGATAGATATCAATTTAGTTTCTTCCCTTTTGAGGTTCTTACCTCAACCGGGGAAAACACTGACACACTAATTTTGGATTATCTATTATCTTCTCTAAGTAAGCTTTTAAAAAAATATTATTTGAGATTATCTTAATCTAGTGTAGCTGATCATTGTGGTAGGGAAAAACCAGTCACTGTGGCCCAGTACATCATTCAATATGTTCAGAGAAAGACATGTTCAATGTGCCAACAGCCCTTGAGTTGCACCCATTGGTCCAAGTCTCTACAGCATAAGCAAAGATGATATAAATGACATCAACTGGCCCATGAATCACTGTGGTTTGAGGAGCCAGACCTATGAAATAGATTGAATTTACAACAAAAAGACTTCTAGAACACAAGAGATGACCTTTGTCAATCAGAAGAAAAGATAATGCCTCATACACCAAGTGACTCTGGAGAGTAGAGTTTATTGCTAACAAATAGGACGTTATCATTAGCCAAGTGATATAACAGAAAACTCTGGCCATTCCATTATTTTCATCTATTTAAAGTTTGTCAATTTTTTGACCTTGAAGGAATCATAAGCCATGTGCATTGTCACCCTACTGAAGCAGGATGTAATTAACAAACTGGTCTAAGTGGGAATATAGTTTGTGAAGGGGGGAAGGGGAATGGCCATTCACTGAGGTCTTGTGGATGTTATGTACCACATGAATGCATTTACAACAGGCTGTCTCAGTCTCAGGGCTGTTTATTGGCATTTGGGCCAGACAATTCTTTGTGGTAGGGGCTGTCCTGCACATTCCAGGGTGTGTAGCAGGATCCTGGCCTGGACTCGGTAGATGCAGCAGCACCATCCCTCTTCCCTCACTGGAACAACCAGCAACGTCTCTAGGCATTGCCGAATGTCCCATGTGGGGAAGTCTCCATGGGTTGAAACTCATGCTTTAACAACAACACTAATTGCCAACAATTAATGAGGCTACAGTACACTTCAGCTATTGATTTAAACCCTCTTTTTTTTCATGCTTTTTATGGTCAAGTATATTATCCATACAGAGTAGCGTGCAAAACAAAAATGGATAGTTTAATAACTGATCACAGAGGGAACATATAACCACCAGCCAGGTGAGGGGGAGAAAAAGAACAATGCCATGTTAGAAACTTGCCAGTCTTTACCCACTGCTTGTCCCATAAGGTAGCCATTATATTAAATTTCCTTGTTTTACTTTAGAGTCTTACTGCCTAAACATGTATCTCTAAAGCTATAGTTTACCTTTATGCAACATTTTTGAGGCATTTATTGGTATATGTGTGCAACCAAAAATGTTTTAAAAAGAGAATAAATCAAAAAGGAAAAGATTTGTGTTCAGGAAACAGGAAAAACAATACCAGAATCCCCAAGATAATGGGGAAGGGTAATGCCAGAAGAGAAGCTGACAGCCAGGATAGAAAGCCATCAGTCCATGTTGGAGCAAATAAGAGAGTTCCAGGACAGAAAATGAAATCAATATAACACCTGGCGCATCTAAATATATATTGAGAGGTGAATTGAACACCTGGTGAAAATTTGGGTTTAATTTAGGGAAAGACACATAGAAAACTACAAAAGGAAACAAAGGACAATTTCACTGGAGAACAAAAAGCAGTGTAGGATGGTTATTCTAGTACACTCCATGACTCAGTTATAATTAGCTTACATGGTCATAATGTAAACCCTGAGTATTGATCTAATTGATATAATGATATAACAATGGTAGGAGAGGAGAATGGTAATGGGGGAGTGTGGGGATTGAAAGAATTAAATCCTCTCATATCAAGGAGTCAATAGATAATGTCTAACAGAAAAATATTATTTTAAACTATGGTGGAAAATACCAAAAGAAACCACTAAAAAAGATGAAAATGGTTGTCTCTTAGGAAGGAGAAAAAGAAGTTGAGTAAGGATTACTGTTTTTCATATCATACCTTGTAACAAGGTTTGGATCTTTAAATCACGTGCATATAAATGTTTGATGAAAATGAATGCTTTAAAAACTGACTTAAAAATTAGTTATTTATAATGGTGATTAATGCATAAGTGGTGCTTGAAGCAAAATGGACAGGAAATAGGTAGGTATGTTCATAAACCCAGATTTAAAGTAACTCTCCCTGAATGACCATTTGCAAATAGATAACGAGCTGGTTTGATGCTCCAGAAATAGCCACCACCTCATCTCATTCCACTCAGATAAAGACTTTAGGGGATGTGTCTTCAAGATCCAGGGCACCAAAGTACAGGACATTAAATGCCCAGGAAGGAAGTTCTTTTTCACAGTAAGATATTTACTTGCTTTCTATATTTTACTATAAGTTTTGCTTTCTACGTCACACCAATCAGAAGCAGAACGATCAAGAACTTGATAACTACAGGGTCTGGCAGAAGTAGCACCTGCTTGAGTGTGATTGGTAGGGTAATAATATGGGTGTAATAATTTGCATTTTTAATTTGAACATTTCACCTAAAATGTCATATGGTGTGCTTGACTGTGATATTTTATGTTACAGAATTACATGCTTATGATTTTGTAATAAAAAAGGGATGTTATTTGTGCCAGACCCTGTATTTCAATGATCTCTACCCTGAAAATCCCTGGTGTCCCAAACCTCCAAATCCTTTATTTTCTCAAGGAGGGGTCTGAGATTGCTCAGTGACCACCAAAAGCTCCTAGGGAGGACACAGGGTGTAGCCAATTGAGCACAGATTTTTGAATCAAATCTATTTTGGTTCAAATCCCAGTTCTACCCAACAAAAGAAATGTTGGGATCTGTTCATTTATTTATTTGTTTTTTAGGGAGAGAGGAAGGGAGAAAGAAAAAGAGAGAGCGAAACACCGATGTGAGAGAGAAACATAGACCAGTTGCCTCTCAGACATGCCCCAACAAGGAACAGAACCTGCAACTCAGGCATGTGCCCGGACTGGAAGTCGAACTGGTGCCCCTTCGCTCTGTGGGACGACGCCCAACCAAATAAGCCACACCGGTCAGGGTCTCGTTCCATCCTTAATAGGTATGTGATCTTGGTAAAAATTACTTAATCTTTATTAATCACAGTTTTATCATCTAAAAATATAAGGATAAGAAGAATGCCTATGTTGCTTGATGGTTCTTGAGATCACAGAGATAATTTTTCTAAAGCCCTTGGTATATAGATGGTTTATAGCCAATTTGGCTAATGTTATAATTATTGTCATTGTTGTAATTAGAGAAATAATAACTGTTATTATTACTACTGCTGCCATCAGTGGTGTTACATGCAACCCACTGCACAGTGACTTTACGTAGAAGCTGCTGCTTCCTCTGTCTCATTCTCCATGGACTCCGACCTTGCTGGTTAGTGGGTAACCAGTGGCCTCGGTAAAGTCAGGGTGCGCCAACGGGCATCAGGGTCTGTCTTACCACTGTCATGAGTAGCTTCATAAGGCTTCCTATAAGGTGATGCGATTTTTAGCTTTCTCAGTTCCCCCACCCCCTTAATGCTGGAAAAACTATGTGAGGTTTGGGCCAGATGGAATTTAAATGACACCATTCACGTACACAATACACATTCACTGGGCAATTACTATGACTCCAGCACAGTTCTGCATGCAAAACATTGAAAGACAGAGAAGCCATGGCCTCTGATGTTCATGTCAGAAGTCTGGTAAACACCAGTCACAACCTACACCAGCATTTAGAGACGTCTCTTTCTAACACTGCCCGGTGGTTTTCAGATTTCCCCATGGGACGCGGTGTGTTTCCCAAGATGACCACAAGAAGATCTCTCATCCCTCAGGTTTTTCTTACAAATGCCATTGACATTCCTTTTATGGAGAGTTTGGATCTATGTTCCCTCCTCTTGAATCTGGGTGGATCTGCGACTTCAGGAAAGTGTTGCTATATGACTTCCACAGCTAGGTTGCAAAAGGCGATACATCTTCTTTATGTAAAGACACACACATTCATACACACACATACAAAACAATTTAAAGGAACAATAATCATTTGGGTCATGAATCTTCAAGGTGAGCAGGGCTCAATGGGAATAGCTCATCTTGACTTTAGGTGGAATGGCATGAGACGGGGAGGCTAGACTGGGCTGGAGGACCCACCTCCAGGTTGGCTCACTCACATGGCTGGCAATTGGTTACTGGCTGCCAATTCCTTTCCACATCGGTCTCTCAATGGGGCGAATTGACTTCCTCATAGCATGCTGGCCTCAGACATTTTACACAGCAGCTCGGAGCTCCAAAGATAAGCCTCACAAGAGAACAAGGCAGGATATGCATGATCTTTTTTGAACCTAGCCTCCGCAGTGTCACTTCTGCTGCATTCCAAACACGGAAGCAGTCGCAGAGATCTGCACAAGTTCAAGGGGAAGAAACATAGATTCTAGCTGTCTGTGGGAAGAGTGTCAAAGTCATACTGTGAAGAGGGCATGTGGAATGGGAGGCAGGATTACAGCATGTGGGGAAAATACAATCTGCCACTCTTGCAAGATCTAGCATGTTCGTCTCTCTGTCAGAGGGCGGCCCTCAGGCTGCAGGAGACCATTTTGCCTATTTGCCTAGGAGAGATCTCCAAGTGCCTGGGAATTGACATCCCTCCATAGTCCTTAGCCAGTTACGGACAGGCACAGGGGTAAAAATGCTCTATCTTGCTTGCCTCCTGGTTGGGGCAAATTTGAGGTGTGACCTGTGCTGTCTTCAGAACTCCTCTGTGGATAAAGCCAAAGATCTCCTCTGGGGACTTTCCTCGATACAGCCCCCTCTCTTAGACCCTCTCTACCTAACCCCAGGTCCCTATTGCCCTGATGACCTTTCCTAAAAACACTTTTACATAAACCTTCATCTCAGAATCTTCTTGGAAGACCCGAGGAAGAGCCTTGCTAAGACACACACTATTCCATCTAAAGGCATTTTTATGGTTTGTCAAAAGGAGCTTTTAAGGAAATTTAACACTTTACCCCAGAAACAGAAGTCATTATTTCCTTCAAATGACAAGATAACTTATACATACAGATGTCAGCAAAAATACACATGGAGAAATGAAAGAGATATTAGTTTTATTTTGGTCTCCGTATCTTGTTTTCCTCCCTGATTTCCATTTCCAGAAAGTAGCCCGGGTCTTTGTAGTTCCTTGTAACTGAGGGGTTTGTAGGTCTGGAAGGTGAAGTTTCTGGTGAGTCTCTGTGAAACCCCAAACCCCTTGAAGTTATTCTATTATATGCTTTGGAGGAGAAGGAAGAAAGAAGGAAATATCCTCGAAGGGTCTAAAAGAAAGAGATTGTCTCACCTGGGAAGTGGTGGGAGTTATTAGGGTCCACAAATGTGGGGCCCTAGGACTATTCTTGGGAAAGAACTTGAAGAGAGATGGTTACATGGTAGAACTAGTGGCTTACTGCACAGGCCAAGAATCTGAGATCTCACCATACAAGGAATGGGGTTTCCTACAAGGTGTGTGGAAAGTCACAATCTGAGGCTTAAAAAAGAAAAAGAAAAGAAAAAGGATCAGCTCTCACTGGGAGATGTGAGCATCTAAAGGCAGAGAAATAGGGTAGAAAGCAGAGGGTGTTCTGCCAGAGAACACCTTTGAAGGGTACACTTCTCCTGTGTTTTCCCTTGATGATGACTGCAAAAAAAGTAAAATTTAACCTACAGTTTAACATCCTCTCCTAACTCTTTTCTAAAGTGCAGAATCTCCATACAACCCTGAGTGGTATATGTTGAAAATAGCATAATGGGGGTGGAGGGGGATTAATAAGGGATTAATAAAGGATGTTATTTATTTCACATCCAACCTTCCAATGGACTCATAGTGAGGGAGGCTTGTTCCTTCAAAGGGACTGTCCCAGGGAGTCCCTCAAGTGGCCACAGCAAAGCAAGAGAAGACCCACCAATTAATCATGATGAAGTATTGAATGGACAGCTATTAGTGTGGAGGAATCTATATTAGAAGAGAGTACAGATTCAACAGTGAATACAACACAAGTCACTCCATGATTTGCTGGCAAATGGGGTGGTGATGTTATGGCATCCTTTCTATTATAGATATGATCTTAGTTCAGTTTTAAAAATGATCTCCCCTAGAAATATATGCACTTCCTAGTCAAACTTCTAAAATTTACTTTTAGTTAGAATTATATATCTAGTGGTAGCCAACCGTAATTATTTTGAGCAGCTTTAGACCCCTCAACCATTGAAAGCATGTTACCACACTAAGGGAAGAGACAAGGGAGAGGCCAATATAATTAAAATAAGAGTCAAATAATGTGCTGGGAAAGGTTAAAAACAACCAAGCTCATATTGTTTGAAATAACCCTCAGAATTTTAAGAAACACTATTAAGAATAGAATACCTAACCATTCCATTTCCTATGAAGGTTTCAATTTCCCACCTATAATTAAAACAACCTGTAAATTCTTTATTGCTCTGTTTTAGATCCTCATGAATAAAGACAATGTCCAATTCACATTGCATGTTCCAAGCTACTATCAGATGTTGAGAATCCTTGAAAAAGAAATATTTACCACAGTCTTTAGCTGATTCGAGTGATGAATTGCCTTGGCTTGAATATATTCTGAAAGTACTACATTATAAGAAAATGTTTTTAATCTAGTTCTAAGAAGTAACCCAGACCATATTTCTAGACAGCTGACTTATGAGAACAGCCTCCTTAAATAATGAAATTTGAAAACCTGTGTGTGGGAGAGAGGAAAATTCAGTTTCACTGCTCGAGTTTGGATTTCCACTCTCCTGTAGAACTTGACAGCTGGCATTTTGACTGTCCATTTCCAACCATCTATAGTTGCCTGCCAGGAATAGCTTTGAAGGCTGTGAGATGGGCCCAATGCCTGGTTAATTCATTCATGATATTGACTTGGAACAGAGCTTACTTTCCCTATAGAGCTGACTCTGAAAAATTTTTGGACCTCCATTTACAGATACCCTGTGTTTCATGTGTTATAGACATTCAAGAAAAAGCTGGATTAAAGGACGGAAGAAAGGAAGCAAGGGAGGGTGGGATGAATTAATGCTATGGTTTTCTAGTCCATTCATTTTTTTCTACACTTTGAAATGACTATCTCATACTTTCTCTCCTCAAACCCCTAAGACCCATCCCACATTCTTACTCTCAGCTAATTCACAATTTCTTCTTCAGAGAAAATTCAAAACAGTAGAAGTCTGGCAAATTTTACCACCTCTCCCACCTATCTACCATCTCCAAGGCCACATTTCCATCTTCTCACCTAATAACATATAAATTAATCACACTCTTATCTAAAAATGATCCTTCACCTTTGCACTTGATCCCATCCCCTCTGGCCTATGAAAGGATGCTGTTCTGATGATTCTCCCTCTGTCTCCTATCATCAAATTTTCCCCTTCTACTACATCATCCATATCAAGGACTTCCAGTCAAGATGGAGGCATATATAAACACACTGCGCCTCCTTGTACAACTACAGAAAAAATTAAATCTGGACTACAAAACAGGTATCACCTGGAACTGTCAGAGAATCAACCTGTATGGAAGTCTGACAACCAAGGATTTAAAGAAGCCACATTCATCCAGATGAGTAGGAGGGGAAGAACTCCAGAGAGAGGTGGAGAGGCATGGAGAGGTGGTGGAATGGGTGGACCCACATTTATGTGTGGTAGATAAAAATCAGGAGGGATACCTCCAGAGTGAGGGATCCTGGTCCCAAACCAGACCACCCAGCATCCCAGGGTTCCAGCACCATGAAGATAAATTCCCAAAACTTCTGGCTGTAAAAATCAGCAGGGGTTGGAGCAGCAGAAGAAACTGCTGGATTATAGGAGACTCATCTTAAAGAGTCCACATGGATGTAAGACTTATGCAGACTCACCCTCTCTGGGATTCAGCACAAGGGCAATAAATGGAAGGTCACAAGTGGCATACAGGGAGAAAGTGAGGAGACTGGGAAGAGGGCAAGTGCTGGGAGGCAGATTCCTCCTGGGAAACCTCCAGAAGCCAGGCAGTGGCACTGTCCCTTCTCCGAGTTTTTCCCCTACACAGAGCCACAAAGCAGTGAAATGGGTTGTCCTACCATGGTGATCACCTAAGGTTACACCCCACACAACTTACAGGTCCACTCTTCTACAATAGGTCACACTACTAAGACAGGGAGTCAAAACAGCTCTACCTAATACACAGAAACAAACACAAGGAGGCTGCCAAATTGAGGAGACAAAGAAATATGGCCCAACTGAAAAAGCAAAACTTCAGAGGAAGAGTTAAATGAAACGGACATAACCAACTTATCAGATGCAGAGTTCAAAACACTGGTTATCAGGATGCTCTAAGAACTCATTGAGTATGGCAATAGCATAAAACAGACCCAGGCAGAAATGAAGGTTACATTAAGTGAAATAAAGAAAAATCTACAGGGAGGAGATGAAACTGAGTATCAAATCAATGATTTGGAACATAAGGAAGAGAAAAATATTCAATCTGAATAGCAAGAAGAAAAAATAATTTTTTTAAAAAAGGATAGAATAAGAAACCTCTGGGACAGTTCCAAATGTACCAATATCTGAATCATAGGGATGCCAGACAAAAAAGAGGAAGAGCAAGAAACTGAAAACTTACTTGAAAAAATAATGAAAGAAAACTTCCCTAGTTTGGTGAAGGAAATAGACATTCAAGTCCAGGAAGCACAAAGAGTCCCAGACAAGTTGTACCCAAAGAGGACCACACCAAGACACATCATAATTAAAATGTCAGAGGTCAAAGATAAAGAGAGAATCTTAAAAGCAGCAAGAGAAAAGCAGGCAGGTACCTATAGGGGAGTTCCCATAAGACTGTCAGCTGATTTCTCAAAAGAAACTTTGCAGGTAAGAAGGGACTGGCAAGAAGTATTCAAAGTGATGAAAAGCAAGGACCTACAACCTAGATTATTCTATTCAGCAAAGCTATCATTTAGGATGAAAGGGCAGATACCCAGACAAGGTAAAGCTAAAGGAGGTCATCATTACCAAGCCATTATTGTATGAAATGTTAAAGGGACTTATTTAAGGAAAAGGAGATCAAAACTAAGAACATTAAAATGACAACAAACTCACAACCATCAACAAATGAATCTAAAAAAACAAACCAAGTAAACAACCAGAACAGAAATAGAATCATAGATAAGGAGATCACTGGGAGGGTTATCAGTTGGGAGAAGAAAGAGGGAGAATGGGGGAAAAATGCAGGGATTAAAAGCATAAATTGGTAGGTATAAAATAGGGGATGTTAAGAGTAGTATAGGAAATGTGAAGCCAAAGAACTTATATGCACGGCCTATAGATATGAACTAAGTGGGGAGTTGCCAGAGGGAATGGGGGATACCAGGCAGAGGGAGGCAAAAGGGAAAAAACTGTGACAACTGCAAGAGCAAATCAATAAAATATATTTTTTAAAAATCATCCATATCAGTTTACAAACATGTTATTTCTCCCATCTTAAAAAATCCTTTCTGGAACTTCTCACTTTTCTTATAACCGCCACTTCATTGTTTTCCTCTCATTGCAGCAAAGCACTTGAAACTATTCTTCATACACCTTATCTACAATTCTTCTCTTATTTTCAAATAAATCCACTCCAACTTGGCTTTTTCTACTCCGCTCCACCAACATTGCTGTTGTATGGCTAAACCCAGTGGAGAGCTTTCAGTCCTCATCCATCAGCACATTTAGCAGTTCCTCACAGCCTCCTTAATTGTACTTTCTTCACTTGAGTTCTAGGACACCACACTCTGGTTTTCCTCTTCCCTGGTTGTACCTTCTTAGTCTCCTTCCTTGGTTTCTTCCCTTCCTGACCCCTTCATATTGAATTGGCCCAGAACTGAGTCCTTGATCATCTCTTCTTCTTGGTTTATACACACTATACTGACAGTTTCATTGAGTCTCATAAATTGAAATACCATGCATACAATAGCTGAGTCCAAATTTACATCTCCAGTACAGAGATTTCTCCTAAATTCTATACCTCACCATATGGCTACCTGTCTAACAACTCCACTCAGATGTCTAATAAGCATCCCTAATTCAACGTCTAAAACCAAACTCCTGATTTTTCCCCTCAAACCTGCTCTAAATTGTTGGCATCTCTACCTTTCACATCATTCATG